>PVHP010005224.1:0-55969 GCA_004024765.1 Zapus hudsonius | reverse complement strand
TTTTTTGTCCTCCTAAAAGTTAGTTTTGTGAAACTCAGTCTTTTTTTTTTTTTTTAAGGCAGAGTCTTACTCTATCCAGGACTGATATTAAACTCAGTCTGTAGCCCAGGCTGGCCTTGAACTCATAGGGATCCTCCTACCTTAGTTTCCTGTGAGCTGGAATTATAGGCATGTGCCACCACACCCAGCTAGTGACTTTATATGCTGTTTATTTTTTTTAAATATTTTATTTATTCATTTTTCAAGCAGAGATACACAGAGAGAGAGAGAGAGAGACAGAGAGAGAGAGAGAGAGAGCATCAGGGCCACCACCTTGTGGCATGGGTCTGGCTTATGTGGGTCCTGGGGAATTGAACCTGCGGCCTTAGGCACTGGAGGCAAGTGCCTTAACCGTTGAGCCATCTCTCCAGCCCTGCTGTTTATTTTTTTCAAGGTAGGGTCTCACTCTAGGCCAGACAGACCTGGAATTCACTATGTAGTTCCAGGCTGCTTAAATAAACAGCAATTCTCCTACCACTAAATCCCAAGTCTTTAAAGGCTTGTGCCAGGATGCTCAGCCTGTGACTTTATATTCTTTAAAAAAAATTATTAGCCAGGGGTGGCACATGCCTTTAGACCCAGCATTCTGGAGGCAGAGGTAGGAGGATTGCTGTGAGTTTGGGGCCACCCTGAATTCCATGTCAGCCTGGGCTACATTGAGACCCTACCTCAAAAAACTAAAAAATATATATATTTATTATTTGTAAGCAGAGAGAGAAGAGAGACAGACCTAGAAAATGCGCACACCAGGGCCTCCAGCTGCTGCAAACAAAATCCAGATATATGCACCACTTCGTGTATCTGACTTTCTGTGGATACTGGGTGTGATGGTTAAGTTTTGTTGTCAACTTGACCTTTTTGGTAACCTTGGGTGGGTCTCTGAGGATGTTTACAGGAAGGCAGCCTCTCAGTAGGGGGCAGGATGTAAAGAAGCTCAAAGAAGCTGGAAGTAAACATCCTTTCCTGTGTGAGCAGTGCAGGAAAGAAATTCTAGAGACTCAGGAAGCCATTAAGTTTGGGAAAGGGTTACAAGACCTCATCCTAAAGCTATATAAAGGGGAAGATTTCTCTCCCTTAGCTCCCTGCCTGTTTGCTATTCTGTGTGTGGTGTTGGTGATGGGTTTCCCTCTATGCTTGGACCTGTGAAAGGGGAGTAGCCTCTTTCACTGTTATGGAACTTCCCCTGGATCTTCAATAAATCCTTTCCTCCCATAACTGCCTAGTTTGGAGATTCATCCCAGGGGCGTGTGAGCTGACTTCAACACTGGGGAAATCAAACTAGGGTCGTTAGGCTCTTTAGTCATGTACCTCAACTGCTGAGCCAACCCTAAACTGCAAACAACAACAACAAAAATGCAAACAGAACAATAATTTCCTTACATCGAAAAAGGACACAAAGGGCTGGGGCTCAGTGGTAGAGTGCATGCCTATCGTGCATGAAGTCATGGGTTCGATCCCAAGCATCAAATACACTAGACATGGTATCTCATTCCTGTAATCTCAGCATTTGAGAGGGGAAAGCAGGAAGATCAGAAGTTCAAGGTCATCCTTGACTATATAGAGTTCAAGGCCAGCCTGGGCTACATGAAACCCTGTCTCAAAAACACAAAAATAACAACAAACACATACACAAAAAGCAAACCAAAATATAGGCTGAAGAGATGGTTCAGCAGTTAAAGCCACTTGCTTGTAAAACCTGGTGGCCCGGGTTCGATTTCCCAGTGCCCACAAAAAGCCAGATGCACAAAGTGGCATGTGCATCTGGAGTTCGTTTGTCTACAGAGGCAGGTGGCCCTGGTGCATTCATTCTTTCTTTTACACTTTCTGTCAAATAAATTCCCACCCAGAACATGTCCCCAATCACATCTGATCTCTGAAGCTAAGCAGGGTCGGGCCTGGTCAGTACTTGGATGGGAGACTGTCAAAAAATGAAGACAAAACAAGACCAGGTGTGGTGGTGCAGGCCTTTAACCTCAGCATTTGGGAGGAAGAGGAAGGAGGATCGCCTTGAGTTCGAGATCAGTCTGAGACTACATAGTAAATGGTCAGTCTGGAATAGAGTGAGAAAAACAAAAACAAACAAACAAACAAAAAACAAGATGGACATAATAATTTGTTTTTCTCTCTAGTAGAAAAAGTTTAAATCCAGGGCTTTAAAGCTTTAATAAAAGTTCATTGCAGGGGCTGGAGAAATGGCTCAGTGGCTCAGGCACTTGCTTGCAAAGCCTAATGACCAGGGTTCAATTCCTCAGTACCCATGTAAAACCAGATGCACAAAACGTCACATGCATCTGGAGTTTGTTTGCAGTGACTGGAGGTCCTGACACAACTATTCTCTCTCTGTCTTTCTTCTCTGTCTATGTGCAAATAAATAAAATATTTAAAAATAAATAATAAAAATAAAAGTTCATTGCAATCTTCTAAGGCTAACACCCTCTGGTATCTTTTCATTTTGTTTCCTTGAAAGATTAGATAAAGATTGCGGGCCTGCTCGGGAGGCAGAGGTAGGAGGATCACCATGAGTTCAAGGCCACCCTGAGACTACAGACTGAATCCAGGTCAGCCTGGGCTAGAGCGAGACCCTACCTCGAAAAACCAAAAAAAAAAAAAAAAAAACAAGATTGCTGGGTTCAAGGATCTTTCAGCTCAGCCTCCTGAGTTGCTAGGACTACTCACACACAACCACATTTATCCTCTAAACTTTGGGGATGTGTTACGATAACATCTCTTGGGCTGTAGAGATGACTCTGTGGTTCAAGATGCTTGCTGGGGCTGGTGAGATGGCTCAGCGGTTAAGGCACTTGCCTCCAGTGTCTAAAGCCCCCGGTTCAATTCCCCATTACCCACATAAGCCAGACCCACAAGGTGGTGGCCCTGGTGCTCTCTCTCTCTCTCTCTGCATCTCTCTGCTTGAAAATAAATAAATAAAATATTAAAACAAACAAAAAAAAGATACTTGCTTGCAAAGCCTGATGACCAGGGTTCAATTCCCCAGTACCCAAGTGGTGCATGCATCTGGAGTTCATTCGTAGCAGCAGGAGGTTCTGGCAAACCTAGTCTCTCTTTTCTCTTAAATAGATAAATATTTTTTTAAAAAATATAACATTTTGGGCTGGAGATATGGCTCAGCGGTTAAGGCACTTGCCTCTAGTGCCTAAGGCCCTGGGTTCAATTCCCCAGGACGCACATAAGCCAGACCCACAAGGTTGTGGCCCTGGTGCTCTCTCTCTCTCTCTGCTTGAATATGAATAAAAAAAATATAACATTTCTTCCAGGCAAGAGCCAGCACACAGTTACAAGGATGCCTTGTTGTTGTTGTTTTTTTTTTTTTTTCTTTTTCTTCCTTTCTCTCTCTCTCTTCTTTCTTTCTTTTTCAAGGTAGGGTCTCACTCAGACCAATCTGGAATTCACTATGTAATCTCAGGTTGGACTTGAACTCAGTGATCCTCCTACCTCTGCCTCCTGAGTGCTGGAATTCCAGGTGTGTGCCACCACACTTAGCTTACAACGACATTTTTCTAGAGGCAAGTCTCACGGCTGCTGTCTGCAGGGCACCCACCTTCCACTCTTGCTGCACCTTCTGATTCCTGCGGCTGGGCCTGGGATTTCAGCAGGAGCACATCTTGCTGGGCTTCTGGCAAGGATGCATAGGCCAGCTGCCCTGCCGGGGCTCCAGGCCCATACTTCCTGTAGATATGACAGTTGAGCAGGTCCCTGAGGGCACTGTCATCAAGTTTCTGAGGCAGAGACAGCAGCAGGTCCTGGGCCAACTCAATGGGTACAGTCAGCTCAGGCAGGATCTCTTCATCCAGAATGTGCTATCAAGGAGATGCCATATGAGAAGAAGTGCTGGGGGGGCACTTGGTAAGGTTAGGGACCTCCCTACACCTATCCCCTCCACCCAGAACCTTTCATGGCTGTCTGGTGACTCCTCTCACACAGCCTAGCGACACGTGCATGTCTCAACACTCCAGTCCTCTCCTCCGTCGTCCCTGGAGCCATCTTACCTCCACTTCCCATCCCAAGCCTTCCAAATGCCACCCATGGCACCAACCCCCCAACCTCTGAGTGTCTACCTCTCCATCCAGGTTATCCTGCAGGAGCTGCACGACCTGCTGAATGTCAGATCTGTCCAGTTTCTTGATGAAGAAGAGGAGCTCCCACCACTCGGCCTGGGCCAAGTGCTCACTCTCCTCCATGTCCTCCTCCTCGGGCAGCACGTAAGGTACAGCGTGGAGCTCAGTCATGGGCTTCCAGCGCCTGCGAGGTGGGCCTGTGGAAATTGGGCCATGACACACATGACACACAGCTAGATCCCTGCTCCTCTGTTCAGAGCTGACCTCCTGTTTTCCCCCAAAGCTCACCTCCACCCAGGGCTCCACTTATCACTGCCCCCTGGTGCCCATCAACCTCTACCGCATCCACAGTGTCTTCCTCAAAGCCCAAGATCTCAAGCATGTGCCAGTGTACCCAGTAGGTGCGGCCTGTCGAGTCCCACAAGACCTGGAGGATAGGGAAAAATAAGAGGGGAAGGGAAGAGAGGGTCTGCTAATGACTAGCTGTGGTGCAATGAAGGCTGGCCATGTTTGGAAAGACCTCCAAACACCGGTACAGAACATGTCCACAGACTCAATGGATACTCTCCTCTTCTAAGATGGGATTCACTTCTCTCTGTTTCTTTTCTATTTTGGTTTTTCGAGGTAGGGTCTCACTCTAATCCAGGCTGACCTGGAATTCACTCTGTAGTCTCAGGGTAGCCTCAAACTCACGGCCATCCTCCTGCCTCTGCCTCCCGAGTGCTGGGATGAAAGGCATGTGCCACTACACCCAACCTTCACTCTATCCTTGATGGCATATACCTCTTTGCTTCCACCAGGCCTCAGGTATTCCATTTCCCTGGTTCTGACCTTTTGCAGGTATCTAACTATATTCGTTTCTTTCTGGGTCTGAACCAACCACTCAGATATTCTCAGCTCTCCAAATGGTTTCTCTTTTTCTTTCTTTTTTTATTATTTATTTTATTTATTCACTTTTCAAGCAGAGATACACAGAGAGAAAGAGTGTGAGAGAGAGTGGGTCCTGGGGAATTGAACCGGAGGGCCTTAGGCACTGAAGGCAAGTGCCTTAACCGCTGAGCCATCTCTCTAGCCCTCTTTTCTTTCTTTCTCTCCTCTCTCTACTTCCTGTCATTTTTTTTTGTTGTTGTTTGTTTGTTTTGGTTTTTCGAGGTAGGGTCTCTCTCTAGTCCAGGCTGACCTGGAATTCACTATGTAGTCTCAGGGTGGCCTTGAACTCACAGCGATCCTCCTACCTCTGCCTCCCGAGTGCTGGGATTAAAGGCGTGCGCCACCACGCCCGGCTACTTCCTGTCATTTTTATTAATTTATTTTAGTGAGATAGAGACAGAATGAGGGAAAGAGAATAGGCACACCAGGATCTCTTGCCACTGCAAACTAATTCCAGACACAGGTGCCACTTTGTGCATCTGGTTTTACATGGCTACCGGGGAATACGAACCCAGGCTAACGGGCTCTGCAAGCACTGAGCCATCTCCCCAGCCCGGCCTCCCCTTTTCAATTGTTGACCCCTTTGCCATTTTGATCTTACTAAGAGTTTTCCCCTTTGGGTGACCTACTAAAGCCCCTTGTACAGAAGGCTCTGTTATGCCCACCCAGGACAGACTCCCATCGGTGTCTCACCACAGCGCTCCCCTCACCTGCGCAGGGGGCACCCCACTGTTGCTCTGCTGGAACTCGCCCTCATCACCGGCACTGATCTCCTCATAATTTTCCAGAATCCGCACCCGCATCCCTGGCTGCAGCGTGTCCCGCACATATAAGGCATAGGTATTGCCACTGGCAAACTCATTGTGTGAGCGAAACCGCCTTGACCTCCTAATGGAGCGCGGGGCCTGGGGTCGTGGGAACCCTGAGCTGGCATCTGCTGGCTGATGCTGGAAGATTGAACAGGTAGACCGTGCAGAACTGCCAGGTCTGGTGGCCCAGTCCCAACGCATGGCCTGTACCAGCTCAGATATCAGGGTACCCATGGCCATACTGAATTCCATTTGCAGCCGGCCCCTCTCTGCGCTCAGCCTCCCAGCAGCCGAGTTGTTCTGGGCTCCTGGTTCCCCAGCACTGTCGTTCAGCTGATCCAGGAGGGAAGTGGCATGCAGGTAGCGCTTCACCAGGGAGAAGAGTAGCCGTCCTGGGACCTGTGAGATACAGTGTGTGATCCTCACCCATCCTGTCTCAGCTTTAGCCCCTTTCCACAGTATCCTCTGTGACAAGTGCAAAAACCAGGTCCTCAGATTCTGTTCATAGCTCCCTCCACCCCATGTTCCCACGAGATACCTGGGGCAGCTGAATGCCCTCAAAAGACATTGGGTGTTCAGCGAGCGTGGCCTGGGCAAAGAGTGCTAACAGAGCACAGCGACTGTCAAAATCCAGGTGTTTCTCAATTGCTTCCTGTTGACTCAGTGACAGAAGGATCTGGGTCCGGGTCCCTAGAACCCACACCCCCAATCAGTAACAGCTTCCTCACCTCATCCTTCCTAGCTAGCCATCTCTTCCAGGCACTACTTAATAATTCTTTTTCCATCACTCAGTCAGAATGGCATAATTTGTTGATTTGTTTCAAAAGCCAAAGTTTACTATGCCCCCCCCACACCATCTGCAACTGCTGACTGATTCTTCACTGCATAGGAAGCCAACAAATGATTATGAGGTTCTTTCCTCTTTCTGCAAACACCTCTCCACCCCCTAGACCTCCCCCACTCCTTTTCTTCCAATTTTCAGAGAAAGACAATAGAATCATTTACGTACTGATGGCGTCAGAAGCTCCTGCCACAGTGTCCTGTGAATCCCTGAGCGGACCCAGCCCCTCTCCTGTTCTCCCTTCCTCCCCAAACGGCCCCTCACCAGTATCATGGGAGGACAGGGCTTGTATCATCCGGCCTGCACTCCAACGAATCTGGTAATCGGGGCTGTTTAACATACTCATGAGCAAGTCCAGGACCCTCGGGTCTTTGAAGAGCCCAGTGAGGGGTTCGATGCTGGCATAGGCGCTGAGCACGTGGACAGTGTGAAGCAGAGGTGCAGGAGGCATGGAGTCCACATACTCCTCCAGCTGCCGAATGGCCCTCTGAATCAGGGATTTCACATCAGTTTCCATCTCGCCAAGCACCGATTTGTCCAAGGCCCCAGCCTCTGCAGACTCCTGAGAGGGCCCAATGACCTGGCCATCCTCTCCTAGCATCTTGTGGCAGTTGGCATAGATCTCATCATCAGACATCCACAGCAGGATGTGCTCGGCTTTGCAGTCCACTTGGCTCGAGCCCCCTTCCCCATCATCTCCACGCCTGAGGATGAGCCAACGGATCTGGTACTCGGGGTGCCCATCATGGCCAACCCGCTGGCGGATCAACTCATCTGGATAGGCATGTAAGCCGGGCCCCAGGGGCACCCTGAATTCCCGGTAGCGGAGTTCCCCCACCATCTTGGCACCTGGGACACACAAAGAAAAGAGAACAGGCGAACTAGAGTGAGAGGAGAGGTCAGAAAACCAAGGTCATCCAGGAGTTGAGAGAGCAAATACAGCCACAGCTGTTAGGCTGGCAGGGATAAAGCTAGGCCTGCAGCAGGCTGGGTGGGACCAGGACCAGGCAGAGAAACACTGGGGGGTTTGTTCTCAGGGAACCGAACTTGGAGGTTTAAAACGAAACATCTTCAAGGCCTGCAGCCCGAGTGTGCTGGTCTGGAACAGCAGGACAGGGCAGTGTTGGGGTTACACGTGAAGCCCAAGGCCCTGGGACAGGCACTCTGGGAAAGGGGTGTGTGAGGGGGAAGGGGAGCTGGAGAGGGAGAGCCCGAGAGTGTATGGAAAGGGGTGCTCTCTTAAATTGGAGCACTGGGTGGTGAATCCCAGATCCTAGAGGGCTGATGGTGAAGTTGGAGTGCCAGGGGCCAGGGGCGACGCTAGGAGGTGGTGGGGGACTGGAGGCACCCATGTCCAGCCAGGCAGGTAGGGAGGCCGCGAGGCTCGGAGCAGGGTGCATGGGAGACCCAGTGGGTGGGTGGGGGGCGCAAAGCTGGCTGGGAACCGGGACCCCGGGGCGCGCGCAGTCGGATGGGGGAGACGGGGAGAGGGAGGCACGGTGGTTAAGAGGGACCCGAGGCTCCGCGAGCGCCCGGGGAAGGGGCAGGGGCCGCGGCGGGGCTCTGGCCACCTCTGAAGTCCGCCGAGGTCCTGGCGCGAGGCCTGTCCTTTGCAGAGCCAGGGACGCGGCGCCCACGATGGCGGCGACGCAGCGGCGCTTTGGGCCCCGCCTGGGCCCCCCGAGGGGGTCGAGGAGCGCGCGCGGGCGGGCGGGGGGCGGGGGCGGGAGGGGGCGGGGCGCGCGGGGACGGCGCCCGGTGCCCGCGCGCGCGCACTGGCTGGCAGCGCCCACCGCTCGCCCGGGGTCTGTTTCCGCCAGACCCAGCGGAAAGCTGGGGGCCCTGGGCGGAGCTGTCGGTGCCACCTGGGCGACGCGAGGCATCCTCCTGGCACCGCCTTTTCCTCTTCCTTTGTGGCCAGTCCCTGGCTGCCGGAAGTGCCTTCCCGGTTTCCCGAGTCCGAGTTGGTCAAGACCTTGGAAGTCATTCTCAGCCCCCACCCACACACTCATGCTGTCCTCTTCCCATATACATATTTGCTCCTCTTATTTCGTTTCACTATGTAGGCTCAGGCTGGCCTCGAACTCATGGCCATCCTCTTACCTCCTGAATGCTGGGATTAAAGGCGAGTGGCAATTTCTTTTTCTTGTAATGGGTAAAGGATGTGGGGACTATGCCTTCCCACGTATGAGGCACGTTCCCAGGGAGTCCCCAGGAACAGCCCCATCACACCATGCCAGCCTCCGTCTGCACTAGTGGAAAGGTGGGTCTCGGTGGGGAGTCCACCTTGGGATCTGCAGCCAGGGGACAGGTGATGTCAATGCCCACGTCATGTGTTAAATTTTTTATTTTTTTAATATTTTTTTCATTTTCAAGCAGAGAGACAGAGATAGAGAGAACACAGGGGCCACCACCTTGTGGGTCTGGCATATGTGGATACTGGGGAATTGAACCCAGGGACTTAGGCACTGGAGGCAAGTGCCTTAACCGCTGAGCCATCTCACGTCTCAATGTATTAAAGTTTTTAAAAACATTATTTGCAAGTGGAGACAGAAGATAGAATAGGTGGACCAGGGCCTCCAGCCACTGCAGATGAATTCCAGGTGCATGTGCCACTTTTTTTTTTTTTTTCGAGGTAGGGTCTCACTCTAGTCCAGGCTGACCTGGAATTCACTATGTAGTCTCAGGGTGGCCTTGAACTCATGGCGATCCTACCTCTGCCTCCCCAGTGCTGGGATTAAAGGCGTGTGCCTGTCTCATGTGCCACTTTGCATCTAGTTTCCATGGGCACTGGGGGATTGAACTCTAGTCAGTAGGCTCTGCAGGCAAGTGCCTTAACTGCTGAGCCATCTCTCCAGCCCTAAGATATTTTAGTTGAGAGAGTACAGGCACGCCAGGAACTCCTGCCACTGCAAAGGAACTTTACTCATGAGCCACTTGGTGCATCTGGCTTTGTGTGGGTGCTGGGGAATCGAACCCAGGCATCAGGCTTTGCTAGCAAGCGCCTTAAATGCTGAGCCATCTCTCCAGCCCCCATGTTTGCTCCTTTTACCATATTTTTTTTAAAATATTTGATTTATTCATTTTCAAGCAGAGAAATACAGAAATAGAGAGAGAGAGAGGGAGAGAGCACCAGGGCCACCACCTTGTGGGTCTGGCTTATGTGGGTCCTGGGGAATTGAACCCAGGGCCTTAGGCACTGGAGGCAAGTGCCTTAACCGCTGAGCCATCTCTCCAGCCCTCTTTTACCATATTTTATCCCCTTCAAAGAAAAGGGGGAGGGGGCCAGGAACATATTAAAAAATGACATTTTTATTAAGAGTCCAGGGATATCAGCTTTGGGCAGCAGCCGAGGGCAGCTTGACGTAACTCTTCATGGGAGGCAGGGGCCGAATCTTCCGGCCGGCCCAGCCTCCCTTGCGGTGCCACAGGCCGCTGTTAGGCCTCTTGCCCAGCCAGCGGTTCCGTCCTGCTTTGCCGATGACCCGTTGGTTATGATCAACATTGGACACTCGGCCTACTGTCGCCACACACGTATCCAGCACCTAACAGACAAAGCAGATGAGGAGAATGCAGTTTGGGCAGAGGGAGCCTGGCTGTGTTGACCACGTCATGTGGTGCGTGAGCAGGAGGGTTCTTGATATTGAAGAGAGGGATGGAGAAAAACAGTACAGTTAATCCAAGTGTGCATGCTAGCCGGGTGTGGTGGCACGAGCCTCTGATCCCACTACTTGGGAAGCTGAGGTAAGAGGATCATGGAGAATTCAAGGCCAGCCTGGGGCTAAAGAATGAATTCCAGGGGCTGAAGAAGTGGCTTAGCGGTTAAGGCGCTTGCCTGCAACACAGAAGGACCTGAGTTTGATTTCCCCAGTGCCCATGTACAGCCAGATGCACAAGAGGGCGCATGTGTCTGGAGTTCATTTACAGTGGCTGGAGGCCCTGGCATGCCCATTCTCTCTCTCTGTCTCTCTATCTCTCAAATAAATAAATAAAATATTAAAAAAAAAAAAGAATGAATTCCAGGACAGCCTGGGCTATAGAGTGATACTCTGCCTAAAATAAAATAAAAAATAATAAGCGGGGTCCTACAGTAGGAATTGGGTAGTTGAGAAGAGCATCTTTTAAATTTTTTCTTTTCTTTTTTTTTTTTAAAGGAACAGCCCAGGTGTTGACCTGGAACTCACTCTGTAGTCCTTGGCTGGCTTTGAACTCACAGAGATCATCCTACCTTTGCCTCCCAAGTGCTGGGATTAAAGTCAAGTGCAACCGTGCCTGGTTCAAAATTTTTTATTTAATTTAAATTTAATTTAACTTATTTCTTTGAAAGAGAGAGAATGGGTACATCAGGGCCTCAAGCCACTGTAAATGAACTCCAGACACATGTGCCCTCTTGTGTATCTGGCTTTACATGGGCACTGGGGAATCGAACTTGAGTCTTATGCATTGCAGGCAAACGCCTTAACCGCTCAGCCATCTCTTTAGCCCTCAAGTTATTATTATTTTTTTTTCTTGTTACAGTCACACATAACCCAGTCTGGCTTCAAACTCTTGATCTTCCTGCTTCAGCCTCCAGAGTACTGGGATTGCAGGCATGTACCACCATGCCTGGCTGAAAAATGACATGTCTATTCCTTCATGGTGCCAACGTGACAAGGCAAGGCATGCTTAGTCACATGGCAAAGAACAAAACAGAGGGCTGGAGAGATGGCTTAGCAGTCAAGGTGTTTGCCTGCTAAGCAGTAGGACCTGAGTTCGATTCCCCAGTACCCACATAAAGCCAGATGCACAAGATGGTACATGTGTCTGTTTGCAGTGGGTAGAGGCCCTGGTGTGCCCATTCTCTCTCTCTGCCTCTTTCTCTCTCAAATGAATAAATAAAAATAAAATACTAACAAAAAGAACAAACTAGAATCAGCGGGAAGCACGTTCCTGGCACTGTAAAGCAGTTGGGAGCTGGAGAAGTTCATTCCAAAAATTCTTCCTTTCTGACTCCTCCCACCTGTGCCCACACACCTGCATCTGCCTCTTGGAGGGCAGCTGGATAATGGCGGTCCCATTCACTTTCCGCAGCAGCACACCGCAGGTCCCTGGGGAAGTGAGATGCAGTTCTGTCACCCTCCATGAGCAGGGGGAGGTCTCCATGGGAGGCTACCCTTGCCTTGCCCTTTAAGAGCAGATACAACAAAGGCTGCATGTCATGTTCCCTGTTTTATTTCCTTCCTTTTCTGTCAGTGGACCAGATGCAGGCTCATGGGTTCAGATGATCGTGACATCAGGTACCCCTTTCCCGTACCTGCAGCTCGGATGTACTGGGCCCCTCGGCCAGGCTCACTTTCCACGCTGTTGATGAGGGTCCCTATGGGCAGAGCCCCAAGAGGATGTGCGTCCCCTTCCTGAGCAGCGACTAGAAGACAGAAGGTCATCAGCACTGGAACCTCTGCCACCTCCAGCCCACATGTCAGGCCACCTACCCGCCATCCTGCCTATATGGTTAGAGTTCAGGATTATATCTCCCGCCTTCATATTTTCTGTGGCAATGATCCAGCGCTTCCGGTTGCCTCTAGCCACCAGAGCTATGTCTGCTGACCTGGATAATGGACAAATGAGCAGAGGCCATCAAGGAATTCCTCCACAGTTTCTAATTCACACCACACCATCACCACCCACACCCAAAACTTGCCTGCAGGGATCGTAGCGGACGAGAATCACCTTCTCCTCAAAGGGTTCGGGCTTGGTCTCCTGCTCCGGCCGGAAACGAAGAAAGTCAATCATTCGATAACGCTGCTTGTGACCCCCACCGATCCCATGCACTTGGATCCGGCCTGTGGTCAAGACAGTTACGGATGTGATTCGGGTCACACTGGGGGCAGGTGTGCCAGTGAGTCAAAGCACACGCAGGAAATGACCAAGGGATGGAGTGCTGAGAGGCCCCAGGCTCAGCTTCCATCATCACTTGTGGAAGGGAAGCAGGGACGGAGGGAGGGAGGAAAAGAAAATGTTAAAAAAAATTTGAGCAGGTGGCCTTTAATCCCAGCACTTGGGAGGCCGTAAGTCAAGGCCAGCCTGGAGCTAGAGTGAGCTTCTAGGTCAGTCTGGGCTAGAGCAAGATCCTGCCTTGAAAAACAACAACAACAAATCTTTGCACTGCATCCTGGGGTAAGGGTGAACAGCAGCTATATGCTCATGATAAAAAATAACTACTGGGAATGGGGAGACGGCTCAGCGGTCAAAGGCCCTTGATGGCAAAGCCTGCCAGCCTAGGTTCAAATCCCCAGCCACCCAGGATGAATATTCATTCAAAGCAGCAAGAGACCCTTAAATAATTATAATACACACACACACACACACACACTCACATACTCACACACACAAAATGATTCTATAAAACTGATGAAATTTGATAGGCTGGGCAAGCATGAGGATCTGAGTTTGATCCCCATCACCCACGTAAAAAGCGCAAGCCTTTAATTGCAGCACTTGGAGGCACAGGTAAAAGGATGGCCAAGAATTTGAGGCTACCCTGAGAGTATATACTGAATTCCAGGTCAGCCTGAGCTAGAAAGAGACCCTTGAAAAACAAAACAAAACAAAAAAACCCTGTAAACCCATGAGCTGAGGGGATGGCGACAGGAGTAGTGCTGGGGCTCCCTGGCCTGCCAGCCTAACCAAAAAATAAGGAGCTCCAGGTTCAGTGAGAGACTCTGTCTCAGGGAAACAAGCTGGGAGAGCAATAGAGGAGGACACCTGACATCTTCTGGCCTCTGCACGCCTGTGCATGGGGTGTGTACATCAGCGCACACACACACACCTATAATTCCAGCACTTGAAAGGTTGAGGAGTATTTTCATGAGTTTGAGGCCAGCCTGAGGCTACAGAGTTCCAAGTCAGCTTATTTTATTTAAAAATAAAAATTAGGGCTGGGTGTGGTGGCACATGCCTTTAATCCCAGCACTCGGGAGGCAGAGGTAGGAGGATCACCATGAATTCAAGGCCACCCTGAGACTACATTGTGAATTCCAGGTCAGCCTGAGCTAGAGTGAGACCCTACCTCGAAAATAAATAAAATAAAAAATTAGGATGCCAGGCATAGTGGCACACATCTTTAAACCTAGCACTCGGGAGGCAGAGGTAGGAGGATTACTGTGAATTGGAGGCCACCCTGAGACTACATAGTGAATTCCAGGTCAGTCTGGGCTAGAGTGAGACCCTACCTCAAAAAAACCAAAATAAATAAATAAATGAATAAAAATAAAAAATAAATAAAAATTGGGCCAGGTATGGTGGCACACACCTTTAATCTCAGCACTTGGGAGACAGAGGTAGGAGGATTGCTGGGGGTTCGAGGCCACACTGAGACTACATAGTGAATTCTAGGTCAGCCTGAGATAGAAGGAGACCCTACCTTGGGGAAAAACAAAACAAAACAACAACAAAAACTCCAAGAAGGACTGGAGAGATGGTTCAGCAGTTAAGGCACTTGCCTACAAAGCCTAATGAGCCAGGTTCTATTCCCCAGTAGCCACATAAAACCAGATGCACAAGGTGGTGCATGTATTTGAAATTCCTTTGCAGTGGCTGGAGGCCCTGGTATGCCCATTCTCCCCTCTCCTCTCCTCTCTGCTTGCAAATAAATAAATAAATAAATAACAAAATACAATAAGATAGAGAATTTTTTTTTCCTAGGTAGGGTCTCACTCTAGCTCAGGCTGACCTAGAATCTGGAATTCACAATGTAGTCTCAGGGTGGCCTTGAACTCACAGTGATCCTCCTACCTCTGCCTTTCTGCCTTCAGAGTGCTGGGATTAAAGGCATTCGCCACCATGCCAGGGTGAGAATATTTTTATATTTTTATTTTATTATCCATAATTAGATACACTTAATAAGGGAATAATGTGCTGATGTCTCCACTTGAGAATATTTTTTTTAACTGCTAGATTCAGGAAGTTTACTGAAAACCATACAAGTTGCACTCAAATAATTTCAATGGTTATAAATACTGGGAAGGTGTAAAGAAAAATATCATGATCCTTCCTGTGCATAGCCAACTGGCTTTGTGCAGGGCTCATGCCCTGTATATGTTAATCTCAACAATAACTCATTCTTGTAATGTTGGCAAGGAGAGAGAGAAAGAGAAAATGGGTGTGCCAGGGTTTTCAGCCACTGCAAATGAACTCCAGATGCATGTGCCACTTTTATGTATCTGGCTTTACACGGGTCCCTGGGAATCAAACACGGGTTACCCAGATCAGGCAAGCGCCTTAAACATTGAGCATGAGTGAAAACCTAGGTTCAATCCTCAGCACCAAACCAAAAGTAGGCTCTAATGCTAGTTTATCACATCCATTGTGTTCCGTTCTCCAGCTTAGACACTAGTCTACATGCACAAAGAGCCCCACCGTAAATGCTTTTTGTTGTTTTTATTTTTCCAGTTAGGGTCTCATTCTAGCCCAGGCTGGCCTTGAACTCACAGCAATCCTCTTACCTCTGCCTCTCGACTGCTGGGACTAAAGGCGTGTGTCACCACACCCAGCTAGTAAATGCTTTTAAATGACATGCCTCTGACACTTTGCAATATGTAAGTGGTTTATTATGTACATCTGGGGTCTTAGTATGTTTTTCCCCATTAAAGTTTAAGGTCCCTTGCCCTTTCTCTCACCTGTGTGGTCTCGACCCCCAGACTTCCTCATCTTCAGTGGTCTAGTGGTGTACTTGGTTTGACTCTTCCAGGACACAAACTTGGCACTAAGGTCCATGGAAGAATGGACTGGGCGGCAGGGGAGCACCACTGAGGCAGAAGGCAGTTGAAGAAGGGCATTGCTCAGCATCTAGGGATAAAAAGAATCTTTCACTTGAAAGCTCACTGAAAGAGAACAGGGAGAGGGCACAGCCCAAGTTTAGCGTATAGCCCACTCTCTCATGGAAGCATCCCAGAGCGCTGTCCAAAACCTCCAACCCTTCACCTTTTCCCAAAAACCAGTGCAGAAGGTGATGAGGACCATTATGTCATCTCCTTCTAAATATGGCTCAAGTTCTCTTTCTCCATGAAGCATTTTTTTTCCCTAAAGAATTTTCTTACCCAGAGCATGGTCAATTCTACACATCCATATATCACCATCAGCACTAGGCCTTTGGTTTTTCTGCACTGTTTCTAGAAATTTCCACATAGGAATGGAAAGGATCACTTTTATCATGTTCCCTGCTTAATTTCCAATGTATGACAGAACAGATTGAGTTTTGAACTTTTTTTTTTTAAAGTAGTCTCACTTTAGCCCAGGTTAACCTAGTACTCACTATGTAGTCTCAGGCTAGTTTTGAATTCACAGTGATCCTCCGACCTCTACCACCCAAGTGCTGGGATTTAAGGTGTGTACCACCATGCTGGCAATTTTTTTTGTACTTTTTATTTGCAAACAGAAAGAGAAAGGGTGAGAGAGAGAGAGAGAGAGAGAGAGAGAGAGAGAGAGAGAGAGGGAGAGAGAATGTAAGCATGCTAGAGCCTACTCTGCTGCCTCTGCAAAAAAAAAAAAAACCTCTAGACACACGTGTTATTTTGTGCATCTTGCTTTCCATGGGTACTAGGGAATCAAACCCAAGCCGTTAGGCTTTGCAAGCAAAGCCTTTAACCACTAAGCTATCTCTCCAGCCCCCAAAATCTTTTGTTTAATGGCTTTATATTTATTTGCTTGAAAGGAGGGAGAGAAAGAGAAAATGGGCATGCCAGGGCCCCTTGCCACTGCAAATGAACTCTAGATGCATGCATCACTTGGTGAATCTGGCTTTACATTGGTGCCGAGGAAATGAACACAGGCTGTCAGGCTTTGCAAGCATGGGCCTTTAATCACTGAGCCATCTCTCCAGCCCTCACCCACCTAATTCTACCATACTCAGTCTGAGAATTGCAGAGGATACTTAATTTGTCTTGTCTGTGACTCATGCTCTGCATTCCCTAATCTCAACAATAACTCACCCTTGTAAGCGTCATAATCATAATCTCTAGGAGTAGGGAGTTTTTATGAGTGAAGCCCTTGTCGGCCCAATCCCCGGCATGAAAACGAGGCTAAGCCCTTAAATTAGTGTGTAACCTCGGCCTGCTCATGAGTCTTCTGACCTGTAAAAAGCGAATTCTAGCGTCAACTTTCTTCTAGAGTCGTTGGAGAGCGTGCATTCCTTTGTCGATATTGCCTTTTGCCTCGCTTATCCTTGGCACTCAATACTCGTTCGTTATTACTGCAACCTGTAGGTCCGATGCAACAGTGCAGTTCATGGCGTTTTTGCACAGGCATTTAGGGAAACTGTGGAGGTTGGAACATTTGGACAGAGCTCCGGGATGCTTCCGCGAGAAAGGAGGCTACAAAGTCAAGTGCAAGAACGCTTGCACTCCATCCAGCAACCATCTCGTCTGGAGAACCTTGCCTGACACTCAAGGTGAGCTTGCCCAAGGTCACGCGATCGCTGACCTGCCTCGATGGCGTCCCCGGCTGCGCAAACGGAGTTTCCTCCCCGAGTTAAGGTGGATTACCTGGGCGGCAGGGGTGGTGACGGCCGGGGACGCCAGGCTCAGCGAGCCCAGAGCGCGGGCCAGGGCGCACAGGGCCATGGAGACGACCCAGACCCGCGGGACTCCGCACGCCGGTTCCTTTCCCCTAGGCGGCTTGGCGCTATCCGATGGCGCAGCCGGCGTAGTTGCGCCGTCGCTTGTTGATGATGCAAAGGGGCGGGCAGAGAGCTGGAGCCCAGGCAGGATACACGCTTCCTTTTCTTCCAGAGGGATTCCAGCCAATGGAAGGGCGGCTCTGCTGTCACGTGATCGGGAACTCGGCCCCGCCCTTTAGAGCCGTCAAAACTATTGACAGTAGCGGCAGCCATGATGATCTTAAAGGGACAGTACCAGCCAAGGGGGCGGCGGGACCGACAGCCTGCAGGTGAGTCTTGGCGGGTATCCTTGGGTCCTGATGATTTTAGGTTCCGGTTAACGTTTCTTCTCGACGTCCCGGATAGATGAACCAACGATTTCCGACTAACCTCACCAAACTCTAGACTGACTCCAAAACTCCGCCCTCCCCCATCCCCGCCCATCAGCGTCCACAGACAGACAGACGGACAGACAGACGGACGGCGTGCCCCGCCCCGCCCCGCCCCGCCCTCTGTGCCACCGCCTGACTCCGGTGACCTCGGCTCTCCGCCGTGCTCCCGCACGATCCCCCACACCCTCCTCCTCTCGGTCCCCACCCTGGGCCCCGGGGCACGTCATCCACCTGAAACTCTCCAGGATTGCACCCTCAGGTTGGGAGAACAGCTCCCGGCGCTGCCTGTCCATGGGATCCCAGAGCCACTCGCTCAACACCGCCTGACCTTCCTTGCACTTGGGAGGCACCCCAAGGTGACCCCTCTCTGAGCCCACGTGCAGGTGATCAGGATATAGACAAAGCCATGAAAGTAACTGCACAGGGAATGACCTGCCCTCCACACTCCTAACCTGACACGCCCCTTGCCGCAGGTCTCTGATTTCATCAGCCTTTCATTCCCTTCTTGGGAGAAAGGCGCTCCTCCGGCCGACTGAGTTGAAGAAGACAGAGGGACAGACATTGGTCGTCTCTGAAGACCTTTAGGCCGATGGGAGGGAGGGTGTTTGTCCTGGGTGGGGCTCTGTGCCAGGTCCTCTGGGTGGTTGTGAAGTGGTGAAAGAAGGGGTGGGACTCCCTGCTGGACTTCTGGACTTTGGGCAGGTCCTTTGGAATCAATCCCTAGTTACTGGGCAGAGTTTCTTCCGGGCTTTGGCCTGGGTGCTTCAGCCAAAGGTTCTGCTCTGTACACAGGTAAGAGGACTTCAGGGAAGTGGGAAGTGATCCTGACTCCTGCAGCAGGGTAGGAAGGATGGCCCGAAGCTTAGTTGGAAAGGGACAAGGCTAATCAGGTTTGGGAGGTGCTGGGGCTTAGTCCACTGGTGACATACCCTAGAGACCTTGAACCCTCTCACATGGATACTATATAAAGAAGGCTTTTGATTTCTTTTCCACCTCTTTTCTGATTTGACATTTGAAATTGAAGTCCTCACCGTTTAATCTCTGCACTATTTTCTGTGTCAATTCTGTAATACTTCTATAATACTTTAATTCGGCTCCTCTTGTAGCTTTCCCCAAAAGTCTTTTGTGATCTTCTCACGCCCTACTTCCTTTTGCAGGCCAATCTCTCTCCTTTTTTATCTTTCTTTCTTTTTCTTTTCTTTTTTCTTTTTTTTTTTTTTTTTTTTTTTGAGGTATGGCCTCGCTCTAGTCCAGGCTGACTTGAAATTCACTATGAAGTCTCAGGATGGCCTCAAACTCATGGTGATCCTCCTGCCTCTCCCTGACCAGTGGGATTAAAGACTAGCACCACCACACCTGGCCTCTTTTTTTATTTTTATTTGTTTATATTTGAGGTAGGGTCTTACTCTCAGCTCAGGCTGACCTGGATTTCTGTACTCTCAGACTGGCCTTGAACTCATAATGCTCTTCCTACCTCTGCCTTTGGAATGTGGGGATTTACCACTCCCAGCTTTCTTTTCCCTTTAAAAAAAAAATTGAGGGCTGAGGAGATGGCTCAGTGGTTAAAGGTGGTTGTTTACAAAGTCTGACTGGCTGGGTTTAGTTCCCCAGTACCCATGTAAAAGCAGATGGACAAAGTGGTGTATGCATCTGGACTGCCTTTGCAGTGGCAGGAGCCCCTGTAATGCTTAAACTTACTGTCTGCCTCTCAAATAGATACAAATATTTTTAAAAGTATTTATTTATTTATTTATTTATTTATTTATTTGAGAGAGTGAGAGAGATATAGAGAGACAGACAGGGAGAAAGAGAGAGAATGGACACACCAGGGTCTCCAGACACTGCAAGCAAACTCCAGACACATATACCACCTTGTGCATCTGGCTTTACGTGGGTACTGGGGAATTGAACTCAGATCCTTTTGCTTTACAGGCACGTGCCTTAACCACTGAACAATCTCTCCAGCCCAAATTTAAAAAAAAATAATTTTTTTTCGGTTTTTCAACCGTAGGGTCTCGCTCTTGCCCAGGCAGACCTGGAATTCACTATGTAGTCTCAGGGTGGCCTTGAACTCATGGTGATCCTCCTACTTCTTCCTCCTGAGTGCTGGGAATAAAGGCGTGTGGCACCACACCCCGCAAAAATATTTTTTAAAGAATTTTCTTTTTTGGTTCTTCAGAGGTAGGGTCTCGCTCTAGTCCAGGCTGACCTGGAATTCACTATGTAGTCTCAGGGTGGCCTTGAACTCACAGCAATCCTCCTACCTCTGCCTCCTGAGTGCTGGGAATAAAGACGTGTGCCACCACGCCCCGCAAAAATATTTTTTAAAGAATTTATATGATAGTAAATATGGATGCACCAGTGCCTCCTGCCACTGCAAATGAACTTTGAACACATGTTCCACTATGTGCTTGGATACTAGGGAATTGAACCCTGGGCCATCAGGCTTTGCAAGCAAGCACCTTTAACTGCTGAGCCATCTCCCCAGCCCAGTGTTCCTAAATCTTTTTTTCTAAATCTTAAATCATTCTGCTAGCTTTAAGTACTGTTGTTTCTGCTACAGATTCTTCATTCATGCCAGTTCCTCTCCCTTACCTTAGCTCTGTTTTGTGCTATGGGCTCCCTCCCACCCGGGTCATTCTTTTTCTCCATCTGAGCCATAGGGTCCCCTATAGTCTTATCTCCTCACTTGGATCCCTATACCTTCTAACAGCAGTGCTCAGTGTCTCTCTCATCTTTACCCCAAGCCAAACTCTGTGGTTTCTCTCCAGCCCAGGCAAGAAGATCCCCCAGGCCAGGATGTCAGGCCTGGTGCTGGGACAGCGGGATGAGCCTACTGGGCACCGGCTCAGCCAAGAGGAGATCCTTGGGAGTACCAGGCTGGTGAGCCAAGGGCTGGAGGCCCTACACAGTGAACACCAGGCTGTGCTGCAAAGTCTGTCCCAAACTATTGAGTGTCTGCAGCAGGGTGGCCATGAGGAAGGTCTGGTACATGAGAAGGCCCGGCAGCTGCGACGTTCTTTGGAGAACATTGAGCTGGGACTGAGTGAAGCCCAGGTGAGAGGTGATGCCAAGTAGTTCAGAGTACATGGATTGTAGATTTGGGGTCACCTGGAATCACTTTGCTCATTCAGTAAATATCTATGAAGCCCCTAATGTATGCCAGGAACCCTTCTGGTTGCTAGTGATACATCACAGAACTGAATGGTATAATTCTTTAGTGTCTTAAAGCTGGCATTGTGGCTAGGAGAAGCAGACAGCACAAAAGTAAATAAGTAAATGGCTCACTATGCTGAGTGATAATTGCTAAGGATAAAAAGATAAAAATAAAGCAGGGAGCTGGGTGTGGTGGCTCATGGCTTTAATCCCAGCACTTGAGAGGCAGGGGTAATAATATCACTGTGAGTTTGAGCCTGGAACTACAGAGTGAGTTCCAGGTCTGCCTGGGCTAGAGTGAGACCCTACCTCGAAAAATTATAATAAAAAAACAGGTAAGGTGTTCAAGGTACAATTTTAAATATTTTTTATTTATTTATTTTCAAGGAGAGAGAGAGATAGGGCGGGAGAGAGAAAATGCACATGCCAGGGTCTTTAGCCATTGCAAATGTACTACAGAAGCATGTGCCACTTTGTACATCTGGATTTATGTGGGTACTAGGGAATCAAACCTAGACCATTAGGCTTTGCAGGCAAGCGCCTTAACCACTGAGCAATCTCTCCAGTCCCAAAGGCAAATTTTAAAATAGGGTGGTTATAAATGGGCTCACTGCAAAGGTGACATTTGACAATGATTTTTAATGTGTTTATTTATTTTCAAGCATAGAGAAGAGACACACATAGAGAGAATGAACATGCCAGGGTCTCCTGCCTCTGCAAATGAGCTCCAAGTGTGTGCACCACTTTGTGCATCTGGCTTTACATGGGCACTTGGGAACTGAACCCTGGGTCCTTAAGCTTTTCAGGCAAATGCTGAACCATCTTTCCAGCCCAAGATTTTTAAAAATTTTATTTGTTTGCAAGCAGAGAGAAAAGAGAGGATGTTCACTCCAGGGCCTCCAGTCACTGCAAACAGACTCCAGGTGCATGCACCACTATGTACATCTGGCTCTATATGGGCACTGGGAAATTGAATTCGGGTCATTAGCTTTGCAGACAAGTGCCTTCACCACTGAGCCATCTCTTCAGCCCTAAAATTTTATTTAAGAGTGTGTGCATGTGTGTGTATGCACGCGCACTCTGTAAACAAACTGCAGACACATCTGCCACTTTTGCATCTGGCTTTATGTGGGTGCTACTGGCCTGGGATTTGAACCCAGGCCGGCAGGTTTTACAAGCAAGCAAGTACCTTTAGCTCCTGAGCCATCTCTCCAGTCCCTGAGAAAAGATTTCAGAATGAGCGAGTGCACTATGCAATAAGTAGAAAGCATATCTTAAGAAGACAGGACAGGACAGCAGGTGCAAAGGTATAATATGGAGCCTGGCTTGTGAGTTTGATGAATAGCAAAGGCCAGTGTGGCTTTATCACAGTAAATGGCCAGTGAGGGGAAACAGTAGAAAGTTAAGTAGGAGGAAGAATGGCATTGGGGACAGGGAAACAGATCTTGTGGAATTGGTACGCTGTTATAAAATTTAACATTTATCTTGAGAGAGATCGTAATTGTTGGGGTGTTTTTAAAAATTATTTATTTATGAGAGAGAGAGAGACAATGAATATGGGTGTGCCAAGGAATCTAGCCACTGCTAAGGAACTCCAGACACATGCACCCCTTAGTGCATCTGACTTTACTTGGCGCTGGCCGTTGGGCCTTCCAAGAGAGTGACTTTAACTGCTGAGCCATCCCTCCCTCCCTCTTATCCACAGACTGGCACTCACGTGATATCTCTGCCTAGGTGATGCTGGCTCTTGCCAACCACCTGAGCACAGTGGAGTCAGAGAAACAGAAGCTGCGGGCACAGGTGCGGCGGCTGTGCCAGGAGAACCAGTGGCTCCGGGACGAGCTGGCCGGCACTCAGCAGCGGCTGCAGCGCAGTGAACAGGCTGTGGCCCAGCTGGAGGAAGAAAAGAAGCACCTGGAGTTCCTGGGACAGCTGCGCCAGTATGATGAGGATGGACAGACCACGGTGAGCATGCGCAGGCAGGGTTGTCTAGGGACAGGCAACTGGGACCCAATCAGGCAATTGTCCCATCATCCTTCAGTGAGCAGCAATGCCCAACCTGTTCCTGCCTGGCAGTATTACTTTTTCAAGCATTGGGTGTGGGTGGAGGGGCGCAGAGGTAGGAGGATCGCTGTGAGTTTGAGGCCAGCCTGGAACTACAGAGTGAGTTCCAGCTCAGCCTGGGCTAAAGTGAGTCCCTACCTCGAACCCCCCCCCCAACAACATAAAAGAATTCCTTTTTTCAGTCTTGACACCAACTCCAGCAAGGTGACGGAGAAATGGTCTTGATTCCTTTAGTTAATAATTAAATGCCTACTGTGTGCCAGGCACTGTGCATTGCCCTGGTGAACGGGGCAGACAGTTTCTCAATTCTCAGTTCTAGGCTTGTGGAGGGTGAGGGACAGGCAACTAGACAATTTCAACTCAGAATCCTGAGTGCTACAGTCAGGGAAAGCAAAGCCCAGTTAAGTAAGAAGACTTCTCTTAAATTTGCTTTGAAGCTGTGTGAAATTCAGTCCTTACTGACAGATGTTTCTGTATCTCTGTGCCTTATGCAGTACAGATAGTGTGTGTGTACAGGAGACATAAAACTATGAAAGTGCTTGGTGTGGTGGTGCACGCCTTTCATCCCAGCACTCGGGAGGCAGAGTTAGGAGGATCGCCATGAGTTCGAGGCCACCCTGAGACTACATAGTGAATTCCAGGTCAGCCTGGACTAGAGTGAGACCCTACCTCGAAAAAAAAAAAAAAACCCTCCTCTGTGCCTGTGTGTCAAGGTAGAGCATCAGGATGACTGATTTGGCCAGTGCAGGAGGAACTCTTAAGGATACGGCTCCACACGTCTGAGTCAGCTTCAGAGAGAAGGTTGGGTACAGAATTGGGAAGCACTTAGGTTGTAGAGGCCCTTTGAGTGGTTCAGCGTTGGGCTGGATTTGGAAGGATGGGGAGGAGGGCAGCTGTCTGCTCCGAAGTGTTATAGACAAGGCTCCAGGACTAGAGTCAGTCTGTCCCAGGGGACAGTGAGGAGCTAGATGATGTGCAGAGCACACCCTGCTGAAGCTGGGAGGGGAGTTGGGAGTCTTTGTAGAAGGCGGCGATCCCTGATGCGGTAAAAAGGTTAGATAGCGAGGGCTGGGTGCTAACTACAGAGTACTTAGTGGCAGTGGTGGGTAAGGGGCAAAAGGCTGGGCTAGACACTTTGAGTACGTGTCAGTAAGATCAGATGCGCTCCTTTCCCTCAGGAGAGACAGGACAGACATGTAATCAAGGTAAACGCACAGGGATCATCACAGGGCCATAATTACAACAGGTGAGTGGGAGGGTCAGAGACTGGAGACTGAAGGGAACGTTCTGGATATGAAGAAAAAGAAAGTTAGGAGATTAAAAAATATTGATGTATTTATATGTATGCAAGGAGAGAGAGAGAGAGAGAGAGAGAGAGAGAGAGAGAGAGAGAGAGAGAGAGAGAGAGAGAATGGGCACACCAGGGCCTCTAGCCACTGCAAATGAACTCCAGAAGCATGTGCCACTTTGTGCATCTGGCTTCACGTGGGTCCTGTGGAATGGAACCCACGTCGTTAGGCTTTGCAGGCATGCGCCTTAACTGCCGAGCCATCTTTCCAGCCCAAAGTTATGAGATTTTATCCAAAGCATTTACAAATAAGAGGCTGGCTTTTCTAAGGGGCAGATATCCGTCAGTGATTTTGTGGCTTAGAGTGAAGAGACCACAGGAACCTGACATGCTGCATCTTCTCTTCCAGGAGGAGAAGGAAGGAGATGCCACCAAGGATTCCTTGGACGACCTCTTCCCCAATGAGGAGGAAGAAGACCCCAGCAATGGCTGTGAGTTTGTCTCTGGGGCTGGAGGGTTGAGGGGCAGAGAAGGCTGGTGTCAGCTATGGTCCACACTCTACACATAGGGTATTTGCCATTCAGAAATAAATTCTCCACTTCCTTTGGAGAAGGGGCAGATCTAGCACTCAGGATGTGCCATGCACTAGGAATACCAGGATTAAAAAAATAACACAGGTAGCCAGTTGTGGTGGCACACACCTTTAATCCCAGTACATGGGAGGCAGAGGTAGGAGGGTTGCTATGAATTGGAGGCCTGCCTGGGACTAGTGAGTTACTACCTCAAAACAAAACAAAACATAGCACAGGCCTTACCAGTAAGTTCACAGTCTAGTGTCGAGTGACCTTGGGCTGGGAAGAGTTGAAGGTCTGCAAGGGAAAGAACAAGGTCTTACCCTTGCATTGCTGGGACAGTCCCTGACTCATGCTTGTTGAGTAAATGTTTGTTCCATGGATGACTTACCGAGTGAAAGAAGGGATTGTGTTGGGTGCCCATGTAAGGGAGTAGGTCAGACAGTAGCCATGGAAGCAAGTCTTCTTGGGAGTCTGGTGGGGGTAGCATCGGCACAGAGGGTGGGCAGTGAAGGAGATTGGAAGAGTCCTCTGAGGACGTGTCCTGTCCTTTTTGGGGATGGGTTAGTGTCCCGTGGCCAGGGCGCCGCAGCAGCCCAGCAGGGCGGATATGAGATCCCAGCGAGGTTGCGGACACTGCATAACCTGGTCATCCAGTACGCAGCCCAGGGTCGCTATGAGGTGGCTGTGCCACTCTGCAAGCAGGCGCTGGAGGACCTGGAACGCACGTCTGGCCGCGGCCACCCTGATGTTGCCACCATGCTCAACATCCTCGCTTTGGTGTACAGGTGAGCCTGCCCTCCTCTATCATGTCTTCCAGAAAATTCCTGCATTCCCACCTCAATCCTGTCCTTCCAAACCAGAACAGTACCCAAGTCCTTGACCTCAGAGAACCCTCCTCTTGAACCCTCCTCTTTCTGGCCCTCTCTTGGGACAGAGAACATGTTTCTCTTTCTCTGCTTCTCTCTCTCTCTCTGTCTCTCTCTGTCTCTCTCTCTCTCTCTCTCTCTCTCTCTCTCTCTCTCTCTCTCTGTGTCTCTCTCTCTATTTTTAATTTATTTGTAAGCAGAGAGAAAGTGTGTTTATGAGTGAGAGAGTATGGGTGCTCCAGGGCTTCTGTAACTGCAAACAAACTAAAGATGCATGCGCTCCTTTGTGTATCTGGCTTTCCGTGGGTACTGGGAAATCAAACCCAGGTCGTTAGGCTTTGCAAGCAAGTGCCTTAACCACTGAGCCATCTCTCCAGTCCTCTGCTTCTGTCTCTTGCTTTCCAAGACCCGTGGTCTCCTCTTGAAATCGCAGTGCTCTGTGGCCTGTGTGAGTGGTGGGAGTGTGTTCTGCCCACACCAGGCATGAAGCCTCAGGAGGGGCCCCAATCTCTCAGTGCACATCAGTCCTTCCAGAGGGAAGGAGGGCTGGAGGGAGGGAGGGAGGAAGAGAGCTGGAACATGGAGACGGATTCATGCTGTTGCCTGTCATTTTGTCTTCTTTCAGGGACCAGAATAAGTACAAGGAAGCTGCCCACTTGCTGAATGATGCGCTCAGCATCCGGGAGAGCACCCTGGGCCGGGATCACCCAGCCGTCAGTATTCCCAGCTTTCTCGGCCTCTCTGAGCTCCTCTGTGCACTGCCTTGAGTTCACCTATTGCTGCTGCCTCAGAGGCATGAGGACTGCTTCCCTCAGACCCTGTCGCAGTGCTTCTCAATTCTTTCACACTCCATGACTCAGTCTTTTTATCTTTTTTGTATTTTCAAGGAAGGGTCTCATTTTAGCCCAGGCTGGCCTGGAACTCACTACAGTCCTCCCACCTCTACCTCCCCAGTGCTGGGATTAAAGGTGTATGCCACCATGCCCGCAATTCTTTTTTTTTTTTTTTAAAGAATTTTTCTTTCTTTTGTTTGTTTGTTTGTTTGTTTTTTTGGTTTTTCGAGGTAGAGTCTCACTCTAGTCCAGGCTGACCTGGAATTCACTCTGTAGTCTCAGGGTGGCCTTGAACTCATGGTGATCCTACCTCTGCCTCCTGAGTGCTGGGATTAAAGGCATGCGCCACCATGCCTGGCTTTTTCTTTTTCTTTTAAATAAATAAATAAATAGGGCTGGAGAGATGGCTTTGTGGTTAAGGCACTTGCTTGCAAACCTGACGGCCCAGGTTCAAATCCCCAGTACCCACATAAAGCCAGATGCATAAAGTAGTGCATGCATCTGGAGTTTGTTTGCAGTGGTGGGAGGCCATGGTTCTTGCATTCATATTCTCTCTCTCTTCTCTCTCTCCTTGTGAATAATAATAAATTTTAAATAAATAAATATTTATTTATTTGTAAGCAGAGAAAGAAGAGAGACAGAGAGAGGGAATGGACATGCCAGGACCTCCAGCTGCTGCACATGGCCTCCAAATACATGCACCACTGGCTTTACATGGTTACTGGGGACTCAAACTCAGGCCCTTAAGATTTGTAGGCAAGCCCTTAATTGCTGAGACATCTCTCCAGCTGCTATAAAAAATTGTAAAATATTTTTTTAGGCCGGGCATGGTGGCGCATGCCTTTAATCCCAGCACTCACTCTGGAGGCAGAAGTAGGAAGATGGCTGTGAGTTTGAGGCCACCCTGAGACTACATAGTGCATTCCAGGTCAGCCTGGACTAGAGCAAGGCCCTACCTCAAAAAAAACAAGACAAATTTATTTATTTTCAAGAGAGAGAGGGATGGAGAGATGGCTCAGTGGTTAAGGCATTTGCCTGCAAAGCAGAAGGACCCGAGTTTGATTTCCCAGCACCCATGTAAAGCCAGATGCTCAAGTGGCACATGTGTCTGGAGTTCCTTTGCAGTGGCTGGAGACCCTGCTGTGCTCATTCTCTTTCTCTGTCTGCCTCTTTCTCTCACTCTCTCTTAAATAAATAATTTTTTTTTCAAAATTTTTTTTATTCATTTTTCAAGCAGAGAGATCAGAGAAAGAGAGAGAGAGAGAGGGAGAGAGAGAGCACCAGGGCCACCACCTTGTGGGTCTGGCTTATGTGGGTCCTGGGGAATTGAACCCAGGGCCTTAGGCACTGGAGGCAAGTGCCTTAACCGCTGAGCCATCTCTCCAGCCCATAAATAAATAATTTTTTTTAAAAAAGAGGGAGAGTACAAGCATGCCCAGACTGCCTGCCACTGCATAGGAAATCCAGACACACGCATTACTTTGTGTGTCTAGCTTTACAAGGCTACTGGGGAATTTAACCATCCATTCCTTCTACCTCTGCCTCCAGAGTGCTGGAATTAAAAGTATGAGCCACTACACCTAGCTTTATTTATTTATTTATTTATTTATTTATTTTCAAGCAAAGAGAGAGAGAGGAGAGTGGTACACCAGGGCCTGTAGCCACTGCAGACAAACTCCAGATGCATGCCTGGCTGTACGGTGGTACTGGGGAATTGAACCCAAGTCATTGGGTTTTGCAGGCAAGCACCTTAACTGCTGAGCCATCTCTCCAGCCCTTGGCTGTCTTTTTACAAAGAATATTTTCTTGAGCTGAAGAGCTTGCTGCATAAGCATGGGCATCTGAGTTCAGTTCTCCAGAACTGATGTAAATCCAGATGTTCTAGCAGGCTCCTGCCCTCCCAGCACATCCACGGTGATGTGGGAGGCAGAGCATAGAGAATCCCTGGGAGCTCCCAGTGTGAACAAAGAGAGACACTGCCTCAAACAGATAGAAGCAAGGACATGCCCGAAGTTGTCCTTGACTTCCACATGCCTCCTGTGGCACATACGTGTCTGTAGTCACACACACACAGCAAAAGAGAGAGTATTCTACAATTTGAATATAGGTAATGTATCTGCTTACATATATGATCTCCAAAAGAGGTAACACGATACTTTAATGACTACAAAAGATAATGAAAGAAATTTACATATTACATGTAATATATACTATAAGTTAAATGTAATAACAGCTGAGTGCAACTGGACTGGAAGACATAACAAAGTAATCTGATAAAGTCATGGACCATATTTATTCATGTGAAAGAGATAGAGAAATAGCCTTAAGTAGGAATAGCACACCAAGACAAATGATGGCTTGTCAAAGTTGAGAGAATGAGAAATGACAAAGAAAAAAAGGAAAAAACCAAGGCCGAGCATGGTGGCACACGCCTTTAATCCCAGCACTCGGGAGGCAGAGGTAGGAGGATCGCCATGAGTTCAAGGTCACTCTGAGATTACATAGGGAATTCCAGGTCAGCTGGGGCTAGAGCAAGACCCTACCTCGAAAAAACAAAAAAAAAGAAAGAAAGAAATGGAATATGTGCTAATTCCCCACTCTGTGATGTCTCTCTCCTATCTGTTATCCTACCGGGCCAGCTGTCAAGGTTTCTACGCCGTGCTTGAATGCCCGGCAGGATAGCCAAAAGTTGGGAGAGCTGTCCCACACATGCGAACCATCTCTAGCTCTCTTGCCTCCTTGTGCAGTGAGGAGCCCCAGTCCTGACTGCAACCAAAAACCACCTTGAGGAGTTGCTAAGAATCCCCCTAGAGGGCAATACCACTCCTGCAGGGCCTTAGTCATCTTGTCTACCGTTTCCCCTTTCTGCCCTCTGGCCTTGGTCACTGGTCACTGATGTTGTCTTGGGCAGGAAAGAGACTTTGATTGTCCCGCCTTTGCAGCTCTAGTGTCTGATGGGGACAGGTCTCTCTTTGCAGGTGGCTGCCACACTCAACAATCTGGCTGTGCTATATGGCAAAAGGGGCAAATACAAGGAGGCAGAGCCACTGTGCCAGCGGGCACTGGAGATTCGAGAAAAGGTACCCACATCCTCTCTCCACCAATCCTTCTCCATATCTCTCTTCTGTCTACCCTCCCCATCCCTTTTTTTGTTTGTTTTTCAAGGTAGGGTCTCGCTCTAGCCCAGGCTGACCTGGAATTCACTCTGTAGTTCCAGGCTGGCCTTGAACTCATGAAGATATTACCTCTGCCTCCTGAGTGCTGGGACTAAAGGCGTGCGCCCGTCTCTATCGCTTCTTTTATTCTGAGACCCTTATCTATACCTTTTTCTCTTTTCCTTTGGTTCCCCATGCACCATAGTACTCATGTGCCCCTTTGCTCCTTCTCAGGTCCTGGGCACTGAACATCCAGATGTGGCAAAACAGCTGAACAACCTGGCCTTACTGTGTCAAAATCAGGGCAAGTATGAGGCTGTGGAACGCTATTACCAGCGGGCACTGGCCATCTATGAAGGACAGCTGGGGCCGGACAACCCTAATGTAGCTCGGACCAAGAACAACCTGGTAAGGGTAAAAGAAACAAGGTGAGCCAGGTGTGGTGGCACATGCCTTTAATCCCAGCACTGGGGAGGCAGAGGCAGGAGGGTCGGTGTGAGTTCAAGGCCAGCCTGGGACTACAGAGTGAGTTCCAGGTCAGCCTGGCCTAGAGTGAGACCCTACCTCAAAAACAAAACACAAACAGAAACAAGGTGGGTGGACCCTGGGTCCTGGACTCAGAAAGCATCAGAGTGGGATTCACTCCTTTCACCAACTTTGTGCCTGTCTCTGGGGTGTCTTTGGGGGTGAAGGCTCTGCTTCATTCTACTTCAAAGCCTACCGGGAGTGGGGTGGGAATCGCTGTTCCCGGGCCTGAGAAGGTTGCATGAAGAGGGTCTCTGGGGAAAGACACCAGGAAGTGGAACTTCCTAGGTCTGGTTAAGACATTGTCTCCCTCCATCTCTTCCTCCTGTGTTTTTGCCTTCCTGCCTCCCAGGCTTCCTGTTACCTGAAGCAGGGCAAATACATGGAGGCAGAGACCCTATACAAAGAGATCCTGACCCGTGCCCACGTGCAGGAGTTTGGGTCTGTGGATGGTGAGTGGTGAGGTCTGTTGAGGGGGATATGGGGAAGAGAGGATCAAAACGGGGTTTCCAGGGACCTTTGCCTGTGGGTCTGACTCTCCTCATGCTGTCCAGATCTCTTCCCTCCTCATTCTACCTACCTCCCCCAGATGACCACAAGCCCATCTGGATGCATGCAGAGGAGCGGGAGGAGATGAGCAGGGTGAGTGGGGACCCAGCCTGGCTGCCAGGGCCTCTGTCTTGTTTCTTGTGGTCACTTCCTACGGCAGCCCCACATACATGGGGCCTTCCCCAACCCAGCAGACTGCTTAGCCCCATGCCTGCCTGCCACTCCACCTGGCACCTCTGCACTCTCTTCACTACAGAGCCGGCACCGGGAGGGTGGCACACCCTATGCAGAGTATGGAGGCTGGTACAAGGCCTGCAAAGTGAGCAGGTGAGTTGACGGGTCAGTGCTTTGGCCTCTGAGGCACCTCTGTCCAAGCCCTGTCCTAGCTTACTGGGTTCCTTTTCCTTCTTCTTCTTCTTCTTTTTTTTTTTTTTTCCAGGTAGGGTCTCACTCTAGCCCAGGCTGACCTGGAATTCACTCTGTAGTCTCAGGCTGGCCTCGAACTCACCGTGATCCTCCTACCTCTGCCTCCCAAGGGCTGGGATTAAAGGCACACACCACCATACCCAGCGTCTTTCTTCTCTTTATCCTTTCCTCAGCTCTCTCTCTCTCTCTCTCTCTCTCTCTCTCTCTCTCTCTCTCTCTCTCTCTCTCTCTCTCTCTCTCTCTCTCCCTTCTGTCCTCTTCTGTGGTTTGTTTTTGTGGTGTCAGGACCTCCTACATGCTAGGCAGCTGCTCTAGCTACAGTCCCAGCCTTCCTTTTCTGAACCATTCTCCCTGCCTTTCTTGGTCTCACCTCCACAGCCCCACAGTGAACACTACTTTGAGAAACCTAGGAGCTTTGTACAGACGCCAGGGAAAGCTGGAGGCAGCAGAAACCCTGGAAGAGTGTGCCCTGCGTTCCCGGAAACAGGTCAGAAGCTTAGAATCCCAGCACTTGGAAGGCAGAGGCATTAGGCTCACTTCAAATTTGAGGTCAGCTTGGTCTACATAGAGAGTTCTAGGCCAGTCATGGTTATTTAGCAAGACCCTATCTCAAACAAATACAAAAAACAGAAGCCCAGAAATGAAAGAGGGCCAAGTTCAAGGAAGGCCCTGGGGATAAGAGACTGTTGAGGCCTCCTGCAAATGTACTGATGATAAGCTCTGAGTCGGATGGGGAGGACAGGAGAGAGGAAGGTGAGGCAGTCTCTGTGGCTGTGATTTCTAAGTGTGTTCTCAAACCTGTCCTTTGTGGTCAGGATGCCAGGCATGGTGGTTTATGCCTATAATTCCAGCACTCAGGAGGATTATTGTGAGTTCAAGGCTAGCCTGGGCAACAGTGAGATCTTGTTTCTAAAAACAAAACAACTAAGAGTCCCTTCACTAAATGGGGCTCTAGAGGGGCAATTCTTCCCTTTCCCATGGGTGGTGTAAGTGAAGGGGTGAGGTTGAAGAGAGCCCTAAGTCAGAATTTCTTAAAATTGCCATTTTTGCCCCATGTAGTGGCGCACACTTTTAATCCCAGGAGGCAGAGGTAGAAGGATCACTGTGAGTTCAAGGCCAGCCTAGGACTACAGAATGAGTTTCAGGTCAGCCTGGGCTAAACTGAGACCTTTTTGAAAACCAAAAAGACCAAAGGAATAAAAAAAAACCCAACAAAACCCAGAAAAGGTTTTTGTGTACTGGGGCCTCACCAGGAGGGAGCGTCCTTGCAGTGGTTTATGGCTAAACAAGATTGAAAGCCCAGTTCTGCGGAGTTAAGTCGGAACTCCTTGCTCTTCCTTTTCCTTCCAGGGCACCGACCCTATCAGCCAGACCAAAGTGGCCGAGCTGCTTGGAGATGGGGATGGGAGAAGGACCGCCCAGGAGGGCCCTGGGGACAGTGTGAAGTTTGAGGGCGGTGAAGATGCCTCTGTGGCTGTGGAGTGGTCAGGGGTAAGTCTGCTGGCTGCTCCTCGCTCTCCTGTCCTCCCTGGCTGGTGGTGAGAGGCTGCCTTCTCCAGGATGTGAGGGTGTGTTTGTCCCCCATTCCTGCTGGCACATCAGGCCTGGCTCTGGGTGTCGAGGTAGACTTGGAATCAGGTCTTCAAGGGATTCCATCCGCTTCCACTGCTCTCCCTTCCTGCCAGGATGGCAGTGGGACCCTGCAGAGGAGTGGATCTCTGGGCAAGATTCGAGATGTGCTCCGCAGAAGCAGCGAACTCCTGGTGAGGAAGCTGCAGGGCACCGAGCCGCGGCCGTCCAGGTACATGAGTTTGAGCTACGGCAAAGCAGACGAGTTCTTGTCCCTCCTCTGAGAAGCGTCTTAGAGCTATACATGGAGGAGGTCCACGAGGTAGCCGTGGAGAGTTGGGGCAGAATGGATGTATCGGTGGAGCACTGGGGGAGGGGAAGTGAAGGAACCAAGGAGATGCAGGTGTCTGGTGTGAATGAGTGTGTAGGGTATGTGTGTGGGGGGGTGAGGGACAGTGGGGAGGCAGTAATTTAATTTCATGTGGCTGTGTGCCCAAGAGGCCCACTGCCCTAGGATCACTGAGGAGAAAGAGAAGAGGCCTCAGGTCTTTCTTTCTTCACTGTAGCAGCAACATGAAGAGGGCAGCGTCCCTGAGCTACCTGAATCAACCCAGTGGGGCACCACTCCAGGTGAGAGACCAGGGCAGTGAGCACAGTGCTGGGTGGGAAGGGAAGGAGTGCCACGCAGGGCCCAGGAGGAGTCAGGGAAGTGGGAAGGGCCATCTGGGAAGAAGATGGGCTGGGAAGTTGAATCCTTGAGGAATCAGACCAACAGGGTGGTGTTAGGTTGGTAGCCACCAAGGGACATTTCAGGCCAGACAGAAGAGCAAGTCAGTCAGGAGGGACTGTGACTTGATGCTCTCTAAATGGTACTTTAGAATCATGACTAACCCAAGAATGATTTGGAATATTATTCTTTCTTCTGTAACTACCATACTCGTTACCTTGGGGACTTAGTAGTCAATGAGGGGAAAAACCAAAAAACCAAAAAACCCAAGTATTAAATCTCCATTTGAGAAAACAGCAATGACATATTTTTGTTTGTTTGTTTGTTTTGAGGTAGGGTCTCACACTGTAGTCCCAGGCCGTCTGGAGCTCCTACCTCTGCCTCCCCGGCTGGCAATGACATTTTAATGTCGATGACCTCTTGTCCATGCCACTGTTCTTTGTGCCTCCTCCTGGGAGTTTCTTCATGAGAATGTGGCCTTCAGGACAATGCCAGCAGAGACTACTCAAAGCCCCAGAACTTGGGGTTGAGGCTATGAGCTACAGTTGTAGGATGGATCGTGTTCAGGGGGCTGAGGTTCCTGGGTGGATGGGGTGATAAGGTCTGTCTGTTTCAGGTCTCTCGGGGCCTCAGTGCCAGCACCATGGATCTTTCTTCAAGCAGCTGACATTCATCCCACTCCCCAGGTCTGCTGGGTCCCCCACAGCCCTCACAGCATTCCCCTTTGCTCCTGATCTTCCCCATCCTAGGGTGGGACTACAGAGGGGGAGCATTTTAACCGGAAGATTGCTGCTGCCAGTAGGGACTTGGCTCCCTCCTCAGGAACCCCCCTTTGGATGAGCCCTCAGGATGTCCTCTCCCCATCCTAAGGTCCTCCAGAGTAGCTGGCTCTGAGGTCCCCAAGGTGCCTAAGGAGCAGGTGTGCATCTCAGGGATGTAGCCTGCTGCTGGCTTTTCTATCAGAAGGTTTGGGACTGGCTAGCCAAGCAGCCTTTTCCTGGCCTTTCTTGTTCCCTGCCCTCTACTGCCTCACTTCAGGTCCATGTATTTCACGTTTCTTAAATAAAAGAATCAGGTAATCTTCTTGCTGCCTCAGTTCCAGTTGGAAGTATGGGGGCGTTGAGGCCCTTCACAGAAGGGTGAGGGGCAATGGTGGATGGAGCAACAGGAGTTGAATCAAGAGTCGATTGCACTCTCTTCCTCTCCTCACTTGTGCCCCGGAGGAAGATCTGGGGCATGGGGAAGGAGGCCCACAACCCAAGAAGGTGCTGTGCACTGGGGTGTCAGGGACATGTGGTGGCCATGTGGCAAGACCCTGGAGTCCTGGCGCCACTTCTGCCTATGAGGCCCTCTGTGGCTTCCCCTCCTCCTTCCAGCTGCTTGGGGGGTGGGGGGGAGAAAGGGGGATCTAAGCAGGCCTGGGGGGCCCTCCAGAGCCAGAAGGGGGACAAGGCACTATCCATCCTCTCTTGCATATCCTGGAGGCCTGTCAGCAGCTGGGGCCCATCTTCTAAGGCTTGACTCCTCCTGACCCGCCTCCTACACCCCTTGCTGCTTTCAACAACAAAGAAAGAATGTGGGGGTGGTGGCGCTGCGGGTGGGGGTGCCTGGAACAAGGGCTTTACTGGGCCTCCCCACAGCTGGAGGTTTGGCCATGCCCTGACACAGCCCAGACTGCCTGGAGATGGACTTGGGATGCATTTGTTTAACAGTCTTCTGCCTGGCTCTCAGAGCCCAGTGTTTCCACCTTGGGTTCAGATTGGTCCTGAGCCAAACCAGTCACTCCCTCCTCCCCCCTATCCTGCTACATGTTCCGGGGTTCCACAGTGTCTCCACGTTATTGGACATCAGGGGCACCCTGCTGGTCTAGGTCTCCCATAGGATTTGGGGCTGCTCTTCTACTTGGAGAATTCTAGGTAAACTATTAGTGGGAACCTCCAGGTAGATCTAGAGTGACCATCCTCCCCAGGGGGCCTCGGAATCACAGAGTCCTTTCGCTTCTCCTGGGTCCCTGCACACACACTACCCGGTGGACATAGGGTACCCTTTCCACTCCTCTCCCTGGTCCCTCGAACTCCCCCGAGACTTCCACTGTCTCCCCCCGCCCCATCCTTCTCCAGATCCCTTCCCCAGCCGCGAGCTCCTCCCTGCGGCTGCGGGGAGGGGGCGCCCAGGGGGCGGGGCGCCGTGCGGCCGCTGGCGGGGAGGGGGCGTCGTGGGGCGGGGCTTGGCGGCGGCGCCGGCGGCGCGCGAGGACTAAGGTACCGGGCGCGCGCGGCTCCAGCTCGGGACCCAGCGGGCTCGTGCTTGCGGCTGCTGCAGAGGCACCCGCGCTCCGGTGCGTCGGCCTCCGGGGCCCGCCTCGGAGCGCAAGTCCGCGCGCGCGATCGCTCGCCCGCTCGCCGTGCGCCCTCCGCCCGCTTTCCTCCCCCGGAGCCCGCCGCGATGGGATCCGCCACCGGCCCCCGCGCGCTGCCTCTGCTCGGCGTCCTGCTGCCGCTGCTGCTGCTGGCGGGTGAGTCCCGACGCCCCGGGCTCGGGAAGCGCGCGCGGGAGTCCCGGGGGGCCCCCGGAGCCGTGGGTTGGGCCGCTGGATCACGGGGTGCGGAGCGGTGGAGAGGGGCGCTGGGGGCGCGAGGACCCGGCCGGAGGGCGCAGGGAGCCTGGGGTGGGCGGACCGGAGGGCCCCCTAACGCACCGAGTCGGGGTCTCTGTCCCGCCCCAACATTGGGGGCGCATCTTCAGCCGTCACCGAGTTTTCCCGGCCCGACCCGAGAGTTTGCTCGAGCATCGTAGGGAGTTGCTGGCTCCCGGACCTTGGGGAAGAGTTTCTTTTCGGGGAGAAATGTCCCCCCTTTCTCGGTGAGCTGTCGGGGTGGGAGACAGAGGACGCCCCCCTCTTCCAGGTTAGATGAACCCAGGTGAGGAGGCCGGTCAGAGGCTCCGATCCAGCCCGACCTGCGGCGCGCAAAGCGCGGAGCTTTGTTACCTATGCCCGCCCGCCGCTCCCGGCTTCTCCCCGGCAAGTTGCTGGGCAAAGCCGGGACGCCAGATGGCTCTGCCGACGAGGGCGGAAGAAGGGGAGAATCGGGGACCTGGCTCCCCCATCCTCTTCCACTCCTGGGCCCGCGTCCGTGCCAAGGTTGAATGTGGGGAGTGGAGGGTCCCAGGCTGTCGTGGTGACTAATGTGTGAAGGCCCTTGCCAAAATCGGGCATGGCCGGCCTGCCAAGGTGCGGGCGGAGTGGCTTTGCTCAGTCCCTTCCTGGATTTCCATTCGCTGTCCTCACCGAGCAAAGAACATGTCTCTTTCTAAGGACAGAGAGACAAAAAGAACTCAACCCTGGCTTTTCTTGGAGGGCCTCAGCACTTTGTCGAGGGTGTGGCCCACATCTCCAGGGCAAACCGTGTCTCGTCGCCCCCCCCCCCACCTTGGCACAGCTTGTGTTTCCTGGCTGATCACACCTGAGAGTCACCACCGAGGTGTTGAAAGTCACCGGAAATCGCCAAGCTACTTAAAGCGTCCCAAACAGTCTGGACTGGAAACGCTGACGCTGCCCCCTCCTCACCTTCAGAAATAAAATCTCCAATGGTGGGCCACAAAACAGCCTCTGGGGACGGAGGACTGTCCCCAGACTTGTCACTTTCCCTCGCCTTTGAAGAGCGTGTCTGTCCGTGGGGAAGGCAAGGGGTTTGGGAATTGCCTTTGCTGTCATCTTCCCTACCTGTCAGCTGTTGGGGGTTTAGGGGCTGGAGAGTGAATGTCTTTCCCATCCCCCACTTGTATAAGGAAAGGTAAGTGTAGCTAACCCTGAAGAAGCAGCCCTGGGGATTCCTAGATTCCTAGGAGGTGTTTGGAATCGCCTTGTGTTTCTTGTGTGTGGTGGTTATTGCTTATGGCGAAATCCACATCTGCTCCCAGAGGAAGTATGGAAGTTTTTTTTTTTTTTTTTTTTGCACAGCCAGGATGGGGGCCCAGCCATATGTGCCAGCAGCCTGGAGCTCACAGGCCTCCTGGGTTGTCTGGTTGAGTTTTGGTGAGTGGTTGGCTATCTTTGCTGCTGTGAATTAAGAGTTTCGAAGTCAAAGGGAGACTGGTGGAGATCGGGTTCTTGTTCAAGGATGCTTAATTTCTAAATTCCTTCCATGAGAAGATGACTCTGATGTTCCTAGTTTTAACTTCAGTCATGGGTTTTGGGAGGAGGGATATTGTGAGGGGAAGTTAGGGCAGGCTGAGGGCTTGGGACAGGAGGTCTGGAATCTGCTCTTAGGGCTGGGGGTAGGGGGAGTGGGGATGCCTTGTGCTCAACAAAGGCAGATTTTAATGAGAGCCTTAAATCAGTTCCACCAAATGTGCTTTGGTGTGGAACCTGCCCATGTGCAGTAAGCAATTTCAGACGAAGCTGAGGCTCCTGCTGTCTTCTAGTGAAATCCCAGGACTGACTCTTCCACCCCAGATGCGTGACTTCAGGGGGCAACGATTTTTAAATAGATTACAGTGCATTTTTCCATCTCATTGTTGAACCGTGTCATTAGCTGGAGTTGTCGGGACCTCACTGTTAATAAGGCTGGAGTTAGGGACCCAGTCTGGTTAGGTTTGTGGATTAGACTTTTTGAAGTTTGGGTAATTACGCTGTAAATGGCCTAGTTACTTTCGGAACCTTGAGATCCCTGGTGTGATAAATGATGGCAGAGGAGGACTGTGTAGTCCAGGCTTCAAACTTGTGGTCTTCCTGCTTGAGCATGCCAAGTGCTGGGATTCCAGGAGTGTCCCCATACCTAACTCCCCAAACTCCTCCCTGGAGTCTTTCCTCCAGACTTTGGGGAAACCGAATTGTCACAGTCTAGGAAATGCAGTCTTGAAAATTGGATTCCCCAAGGCTCTGCGGCCTGTAATTCATACCTGGCACTTGCTCTTATGGGTGGCAGTTTTTGCAGTGGGAAGGCAAGAGTGGTCTTCACACGGGTGGCAGAGGATTCTTGGCATTTAGAGCAGCTGTGATTGGTGGACAGATGTCACTCAGGCTATTCAAATTCACCGACAGGTCTTAGGACCTGGACAAATTTTCTTCCTTCCTTCCTTTCTGTCCCTCCCTCCCTCCCTTTCTTCCCTTCCCTCTCTCCTACCTTCCTAGATTGTTCTCACTCCATAGCTTAGGTTGGCCTAGAACTTGCTGCCTAGCCCAGGTTGTGATTGAACTTGAAGCAATCCTTCTGCCTCAGCCTCCTGAGTTGCAGGATTCTAGTTGGGAGCCACCATGTCTTGCTGGGCAATTTCTTGCCCTTTCAGCTTATCTCTTTTATAAAGATGTTTACTTCTTTGGAGCTGTGCTGGAGATGAAATATAACAAAGTATATGAAGGCTTCTTAGAAGTCTTTCTTCTCATGGGCTGGAGAGATGGCTCAGCCGTTAAGGCACTTGTCTCCAGTGCCTAAGGCTCCTGGTTCAATTCCCCAGGATCCACATAAGCCAGATCTACAAGATGGTGACCCTGGTGCTTTCTCTCTATCTCTCTCTTTCTCTCTCTGCTTGAAAATGAATAAAGAAAATATTTAAAAAAGAAGTCTTTCCTCTCCTGTGGTGTGTTTCCAACATGCTTTCTAGCTTTACAATCAATCGTTCCCTACAACAAATACTTCCTACCTACTGAAAATGTTCATTTCGGCCACCTCCTAAAATGTACCCGCGTGTGTATTCCCCCCCCCCCAATCTTTTATTTTTGCCCAGCTCACTTCTATCTCCTTCCAGAAGCGTTCTGCTCTCTTCTGGCAGAAAGCAACCCTTTCTAGAATTTGTGGACGCTCATTCTTAGGACACTGGCCATATTTTTGTTCCATTGAGCTCTATGAATGCCTTCTCCTGTAGAATCATTCAGCAGAAAACCTGATTAATAGTGGGTCCTTACCTAGGTCCATTTGAAAAGGAAATGCAAAGCCTAGCAGTCCAGGTTTAAATCTGCACTATCCACATAAAGCCAGACGCATGAAGTGGTGCATGCATCTGGAGTTCGTTTGCAATGGCACGAAGCCTTATCATACCCATTCCCTCTCTCATTTCCCCCCCTTGCAAATTAAACAACAATAACAAAAAAAATTAAGTAGATGGGAACAGAAGGGTAATCATGGACAAAATTAAACTTCTTTGTATCCTAGGCACTGGGGTCCTTTGTGTCGTGTGCAGCTCTTCTGGGGTGCAGTAGCCTCTTGTTTCTCCTGGTGGCCGGTTCCATCAAGGAGTCAGATCCACTCCTTCCCTGGTTCCTGGCTAGCGGTGCCTTGTGGTGGCTTTTCTGATTTTTTTTTCAATATGTCAGGGTGTCTGACTTCCTCCTAATGTTCTGGGCACGGACAGCCGCCTTTGCAGCAAAGCTGATTTGCTTTGAAAGCCTGTGTTGAGTGAGGTTCCTTCTGTAGTGAGCTATGTAGGGACTAGATGTTCTGTAATTTGCTACTCAAAATAAGGTTCCAGACCAAATGGCATCATTGTTCCCTGAACACATGAAGTAAAATCACAATCACTTGGTTGTTGTTTTTCCAAGTAGGTCTCACTCTAGCCTAGGCTGACCTGTCTAGGCTGGCCTCGAACTCATGGCAGTCCTCCTACCTCTGCCTGCCGAGTGCTGGGATTAAAGGCGTGCGCCACCACGCCTGGCTCTAGATTTTCTTATGAAACAAAATATGGGGCTAGGGAGATGGCCTGGTGGTTAAAGGTGCTTTCTCTGCAAACCTTATGACTGAAATTCTAGAGTTTGGGTCCCTAGAATCCATATAAAGCCAGAGGCAAGTAGCGCACACTCCTGTAATCTGGTGAACCTGCAACCATGGGCGATGGGAGTCAGGACAGTCCCAAAGCTTGAGGCTAGCCAGTGTGTGGGTTGTCCTCCGACTTCCATAGTGCACAGAGGCACACATGCAGCACCCATTCATACAGACTGACAGACAGACAGACAGACACACACACACACACACACACACACACACACACACACACACAGAGGAAATTTAAGCTTATGATTCTAGGAGGTTTGTGATATTAAATGTGATATTTAGTCCCTTTTGGAGTCTCAGCTTTTCCTAGAGGAAATGTCTTTTTTTTTTTTTTTTGAAAGCTATTAGAGAAATTGGGTTTATTGGGCAGAAGTTTGGTTGAAGGGCGACTTTTCAGGAATACATTTGGCTCATGAAGGGCGTCATGATGGCTTCCCTGGGCTTCCAACAGTCGTCCTGTTGTTAGCACTTGGATCTTTCATTCTGAGAGTTAGGGGGCTTGTGTGAGTTTGTATCGAAGCCAGCACGGCCCTGTGGGATTGATCTGGATGGAGGTTAGCTGCTCTAGACTTCAGTATTTGAGCCAAGAGCAGCTCAGGGCCAGGGATTCAGGCTTTGGCATTTTCCCGATGGAAGACAGGGTCATTAGGCAGGGTTGGGTGCCCTTGGCCTGCCTCCCTCCACCTCTCTCTCTGCTCTCCCTAACCTCAGTAGCCTGCCTCTCTGCTGGCTGCTGTGCCCGGGCACTACCCCTGTCTGGAGCCACGTGGTGGGGTTACAGGCTGGGCTGTGGTTGTTGGCACAGGCCATCGATTGCCCTGCTCTTCTCCTCCGTTTCTGTTCCAGCACTTTCTGCCTGGTCTTTTTTTTTTTTTTTCTTCTTCTTCTTTTTGAGATAGGGTCTCGCTGTAGCCCAGGCTGACCTGGAACTCACTCTGTAGTCTCAGGAGGATGGCCTTGAACTCACAGTGCTCCTACCTCTGCCTCCCCAGTGTTGGGATTAAAGGAGCCCGGTCCTTTATATATATATATTTTTTTGAGAGTGGGGAAGTTCTGCCATTGTGGACGGCTGGGTTCGAGTCCTTTCCTGGGGTTCTCTGAGTTCACTGCTGAGTGCACAGCGGCCTCGCTGAGCCCCCTGGCACTTTGGTGGAGCTGGAGCTGCAACAGCTCATCAGTGGTTGGAGGAAGCCTTCTGGATGTGGTGTGTCACTTTTTCCATCATCCCGCTTTTCTTCTCTGTGCTCGCCATTTCCCGCCCTCTCCCTGCACAAACAGCTCTGTCTAAAGCCCTTCCCCCACTGCTTGCCTGTAGGTTGCCATGTTCTTACCCCCTGTGCCTTAACTGAGGTGTGCCCTGAAAAAAGGCACAGGTGAGTGGAACTCCCTGCAGAGCCCCCAAACGCCTCAGCCTTGATCAGCAGGATATATGTGATCTTGCTTTATGTGTGCATGGGGTTTCTGGAAACTAGACCCCTTGGGCTGGTGAGGTGGCTCAGTGGTTAAAGGCATTAACTTGAAAACTAGTCCCCAAATGCAATTCTGAGTCCATGTTAGAAAGAAAGGAGATGGTTATTCTCAACAATGTATGGTGGGGTAAAGCCTAAGGGCAGGTAATTTTGTTAAAATTTGAGTTTCCCCAGCCTTAGCGTAAACGTAGCTATTAGGTATTAGGATACTTTGAGGAGGAGCCTGAAAATGCCCATGTGTGTGTGTGTGTGTGTGTGTGTGTGTGTGTGTGTGTGTGTGTGTGTGTGCTTGTGTGAGTTTTCTCCCCCTCCACACCAGGTAGGTTCTTGCTCTAGCCAGGCTGACCTGGAATTCACTATGTAGTCTCAGGGTGGCTTCGAACTCATGGTGATCCTCCTACCTCTGCCTCCCGAGTGCTGGGATTAAAGACATGTGCTACCATGCCCGGCTTTTATTTATTTATTTATTTGAGAGAGAGAGAGAGAGAGAGAGAGAGAGAGAGAGAGAGAGAGAGAGAGAGAGGAGAGAGAATGAGAATGGACACATCAGGGCCTCTAACCACTGCAGATGAAATCCAGGTAGATGTGCCACTTTGCGCATCTGGCTTTTCATGGGTGTTGGGGAATTGAACCCAGGTTATTAGGCTTTGCAGGCAAGTGCCTTAACCCATGCTCTATCTCTCCAGCCCTGAGACAGGGTATTTCTAATAACCCAGACCAGTCCTTAAACTTGCTGTGTAGCTCAGCTGAGTTCAAATTCATGATCCGCTTGCTTTATTCTCCCAAGTGTTGGGATGGTAGGTACCACCATGCCCGGCTGGGAAGGAGGATTTGTCAGTTTAAAATGGAGGCCCAGTTGTAAGGAAGAGGGTGCTGTCATACGGAGGGACTTGGGAGGAGTCCATAAATAACTGTTTTGAGTGTCTTCTGTGGGTGAAGCTGTCTGGGAGGGGGACCCTGAAACTTGGAATCCTGAAGCATAATGAAAGACCCTGTTTGGTAAGTAAAATAGAAGAACCTAGAATGTGTAAAGCAAAGCCTGGCAGGAGCCAGTAGGTGGGGAGGGGGGACATTGCTAAGTAGAGGAAGGGAGGGAGTGGTCACTGCCTCAGAATGTTGGACAAGCATAGACCAGACTCTGCGAACGTGGGCGGTTCTTCTCTCCCAACCCAAGATCAGGGTGGTATGTCCTGGTGCACCTTTACCCCAGGTTCATAGCACCCATCCAGGGGCGGCCGAGTAAGAAAGAAAGAAATGATCTGAGCCTCACTTCAAATGTTGCTCCTCGGTCTGCTCAGCCACCCGTGAGCTCCCTAGCTGCCTTGAAGGCTGCCTGCTAGAGCGGCTGCAAGCTAGTCTCTGCTTCCTTGTCTCCTTAGGGTGCCAGGCTGCCTGCCCGCCTTCCTCCCCTGCCTCCCTGCTTCCGTCCTTCCCTCCTCTCCTTCCTTCCCTTCTTCCTTCTTTCTTTTCTTCCTTCCCTCTCTCCCCCCTTCCCTCCCTCCCTCCTTTCCTGCTTCCTTCTCTCCTTCCTTCCCTCCTTCTCTCCTTCCTTCTTTCCCTCCTTTCTTCTTTCCTTTCTTCCTTCCCTCCCCCTCCCTCCCTTCTCTCCTTCCTTCCCCCTCCCTCCCTTCCTTCCTTCTTTTCTTCTTTCCTTTCTGCCTTCCTTCCCAACTTCCTTTCTCTCTCCCTCCTTCCCTCCCTCCCTTCCTTTCCCTTTCCATTTTCCTTCCTTCCTTCCTTCCTTCCTTCCTTCCTTCCTTCCTTCCTTCCTTCCTTCCTTCCTTTCCTTTCCTTTCCTTTCCTTTCCTTTCTTTTTTGGTTTTTTGAGGTAGGGTCTCGCTCTGGTCCAGGCTGACCTGGAATTCAGGCTGGCCTCAGCTCAGCAATCCTCCTACCTCTCACTCCTGCTGAGATGAAAGGTATATACACCTGCCTTTTTTTTTTTTTTTTTTTAAGTTTTTTGGATGTCGGGTCTCTCTCTAGCTCAGGCTGACCTGGAACTCACTCTGTAGTCCTAATCTGAACTCACAGCAATCTTCCTAAACTCTGCCTTCCAAGTGCTGGGATTAAAGGCATGTGTCACCATGCCTGGCCTCAGCTTTCTTGACTGGCAGCTTAAGGGTTAGTGTCCTCATTGAAACACACAAGTTTTCTTTTTTCTTTTGTTTTTGTGGCATTGGGGTTGGCACTCTGGGCATTATGCATGTGAGGTGAGGACTCAACCACTGGGCTATATCCCTAGCATAGCCCAAAGCATAGTTTTTTCTAAATGAGCCAGTCTCCCAGCTACCGCTTAGAAATGTGGGCACAGCCACTCTGCATTTTTTTGGTGGGAACTTTCTCCCTTTAGCCCAGTAGCAGATTCTCCAGGGGGGCTTGTTGCAGGTTGAGACTCACCATCTTTCTCAGCAAGCTTAGGTTATTCTGATCAGCCCTGGCAGATGCTTGCAGTAACCAAGGGAAGGGCATCTATCATCACCCATGGCCGTGAGGGTTTCCCCACTTGGTGGCTCTGCATGACTTGTGGAACCTTCTTGGCACCACTGGGGGGTTGTGAGGCGCTTTGTGGTCACGGATGGAGGGCTCTCCGTAGCAGTGACTAGTGAGACATACAGGCCCTTTTGTGTCCCCTTCTTGGGAGTAGGGGTGGCAGTGGAGAATGCTTGTCTGCTTTTGGGACTGCCAGGTGTCCCTGCAGCCAGCTCAAACAGTGCCTTTGTGTATATCAGGAAAGTACCCCCAGCCGGGTGTGGTGGTGCACGCCTTTAATCCCAGCACTGGGAGGCAGAGGGAGGAGGATCAAGGCTAGCCTGGAACTAGAGTGAATTCCTGGTCAGCCCTGGCTAGAGTGAGACCCTAACTCAAAAACAAACAAACAAACAAATAAAAAAGAGGAGGGGGTGTGAGTATCCCTGGCTAAGGGTGTAGCTCAGTGGAAGGGTACTTACTTGCCTAGCACATGAAAGGCTTTGAGTTCAATCCTCAGCACTGCAAGAAAGAAGAAAGAAAGAAAGAAAGAAAGAAAGAAAGAAAGAAAGAAAGAAAGAAAGAAAGAAAGAAAGAAAGAAAGAAAGAAAGAAAGAAGAGGTTACCTTTTTCCTGTTCACTATGGATGGTCTGCCTCATATGATGGTGATTTGGGCCCTGGTATTATATACTCACTTCTCATCGTCTGTCTGGAGCTGCTGAGGTCTTGGCCTATTTCTGGACTCCTCTTCCAGCTAACGGATTTTGCTGCTAGGCAGATCCAAGCGTCTCGCCTCCCGTGATAATGGAAGAAGGCTGGCTGAGTCTTTGGAGGTTTATGTCATATTTCATTCCAGAACTACAGCTTCCTCTCTCCCTGGGGACACCAGGGCACTTCTGACGCAGAGGAATTTACAAGAATATTATCACCCCAGTTTCAAAGGTAGATCCTCACCCCCCCAGGTATTGAAGGGCTTCAGCTCTAGGGATTTTGAGAATATCCACACCCCAGGAGCCTGGGAAGCACTGGGCTGGGACTCAAGGCTCGGAGGAGCTAGGAGACTAGAACCTATTCCTGCGTTTGCTTCAAACTACTGTGTGATCATGGGTGACCCATCCTCCTCTCCAGGCTTCCAGCTGGAGGACAGAAAGCCCTGCAGGACCTTTACCACAGGAACCAGTGTTTCTGGCACTGCTTTCAGACCCTCCTCCTTGCTCCTGATTTTGGGAAAGATTCCTCTGAAGGCTGCAGCTCATTGTCTAGCAGGGTGTCTTTGGTTCAGATCCACTGGTGAGGTGGTGTTAGGATCAATTCCCCAAGTAAGTGGAGTGGGCCTAGTCTGAGTACATTTTGGACAGGGGTAGGAAGGAGTGGGTTTTTTTTTTTGTTTGTTTGTTTTGTTTTGATAGGGTCTCAAGTAGGCTGGCCTTAAACTTGAACTCCTCCCTCCCTCTTCCTTCCCTCCCTTTCTCCCTTTCCCCCCTCCTTCCCTCTCTCTCCCCTCCCTTCCTTCATTCCTTTCTTCCTTCCTGTCTTCCTGTTTTTGTTTTTCGAGGTAGAAGTAGGGTCTCACTCTATTCCAGACTGACCTGGAACTCATTCTGTAGCCTAGGCTGGTCTTGAACTCATGATGATTCTCCTACCTCAGCCTCCCAGGTGTTGGGATTAAAGGCATGTGCCACCACGCCTGGTCAGTTTCCTTTTCTTTAGCACAGAAAGGAACATACTCAAAATGGGGCTTGGAACTGGGAAAAAGGGGTGTGTGTCCTTTGAGCCCCATCTGTAATAACCCACAATGCATCCTGCTGCGTAATTTACAAATCACTTTCACCCATGTTGACATGGAGTCCTGTCAACAAGACTCAGGACAGCAGGACAGGTTGGTTTAGGGAGCCGGGATGGAAGTGGGGCCAGGAATGGGAGTAAACTGAGGCACACAGGTCTGATCTACTCAGCATTGCAGAGCTGGAAATTGATATAGTTCCAGTCTCTGCTGTGGTCTGCACTTACTGTCCCTGAGTACTGAGTACCATCTTTGTTACAAGAAGCCGTGGAATCCTATATAGACTGTCCGTTGGGTGAGGGTACCCAGTGGGTGTGTTTAGGAGCAGCCGTGCTACAGAGGAGGGAGTGAGCAGTTTTTGCTTTTTAGAGAAACAATGAGAACATAAAAATCTATATATACATCAGCATTCCAAATTGCTTCTCGGGCTGAGGAAATGGCTCGCCGGTTAAAGGTGCTTGCTTCCAAATTGCCTCTACTTTGGTTATTAAACCGCAAAGCTAAGATTTTCAGTGGCCCTTGGGGCTGGGGAGATGGCTCAGTGGTTAAAGGCGCTTGTTTGCAAAGCCTGAAAACCTGGGTTGGATTCCCTAGCGCCCAAGTAAGCCAGATGCACAAAGTGGCACATGCATCTGGAATTCATTTGCCAGGGCAAGAGGCCCTAGTGTGTCCATATTCTCTCTCTCTCTCTCTCTCTCTCTCTGAAATAAATATTTAAAAAGGATTTTTAGTAGCCCATTCAAAAGTTTATTCATGTCTTAATTTTTTTTTTTTTTGACGTGGGGTCTCTAGCCCAGGCTGATTTGGAATTCACTATGTAGTCTCAGGCTGGCCTTGAACACTGATCTGCCTCCCAAGTGGTGGGATTACAGGCTGTTGGGTCCCAGCCTGGCTGAATGTCTGTGGGCTAAGTTTTAGAATATAATGTGCAGCCTGATGAGGTGGCTCACACCTTTGCTCCCAGCATGGTAACACATGCCTTTGATCCTAGGATTCCAGGAGGCAGAGGTAATAGAAGTGAGTGCTGATAAGCTTTATTCCTGCTTACTACGGTCCTGCTTGCTGAGCTTCCTTTTGAGAGAGATAAGGCTATACAATGCAGCCTTGGGTTATAAAAGGTTGGATGCTAGAATAAAGATTTGAGATTTGTAGCGCTTCACCTCTCCCCGTTGGAGCCTGCCTTCTGCTGGCCTGCGAGACTAGGGTTCACCGCAGGGGGACCCGGGGCCAGGGGTCCAGGACCCTCTCCCCAACAACAGGTGTGCTGCACCATGCCTGGCTCATATGTCTTAATTTTTTTTTTTTTTTCGAGGTAGGGTCTCGCTCTAGCCCAGGCTGACCTGGAATTCACTCTGTAGTCTCAGGGTGGCCTCGAACTCACGGCTATCCTCCTACCTCTGCCTTCCAAGTGCTGGGATTAAAGGCATGCACCACCACGCCCGGCTATTTTTTTTTAAACAGCTCTCTGTGGTCTAGAGGTCTAGCACACTGAGCCTGGACACCCATGGTTTAGCTTTCCTAATGAACTTGAGTCCTTACGTCTTCTACTGATTTCTTCTGCAAGGTCAAGGCTACAGGTCTTGGCTTGTAGTATGTAGCCACATTCCTGCTGGTGGTGCTTAGTGGAACGGGGTTATGGTGCTCCAGGGAGACTTTGGAGTGAAGAAGAGGCTGGACACAACTCTCATAGTTCTGGGAGAAGTACCTCTTACTATGTCAGGATGATGGATGTCTCCTTGATTGAGCATTTCTGGAGGATTCTGCTGAGTTTTCCTTCGGCTTCTGAAGTTCTCGGGTTCCAGTGTGAGCCCGAGATTCCGTAGGAACCTTGCTACTCTGGGGATCAGGTTGTGTGGGTCGTTCATCTGTGCTAAGAACAAAGCTTAGCTGTTTCCCAGCAGGGGAAGTCCTTCAGAGAGATGATGGGCCAGGATGACATTTGAGAGCCAAAGTTCATTCTCTGCCACCTGAAGAACAAAGCAGATCACAAAGGACACCTTGTCTGAGGGGGAGACAAGGAAACGCGGGGCTCATGGAACCGAGTCTTTTTTTACCAGTTTGGTTAAACTGACAGATTAAAACAATTGTTAAACTGATCAATTGAAAAAAAAATGGCAAATGTAGACAGCAGCTTTTAGAGCCTGTGATTGGATTTTTCTCTCTCCTTCCTTCTTTCCCTCCTTCCTTCCTTCCCTCCCTCCCTTCTCTTTCTTCTCTTTCTTCCTTTCCCTCCCTCCCTCCCTCCCTCCCTTCCTTCCTTCCTTCCTTCCTTCCTTCCTTCCTTCCTTCCTTCCTTCCTTCCTTCCTTTCTTCTTTCTTTGAGGTAGGTCTCATTCTAGCCCAGGCTAACCTGGAATTCACTCTGTAACTCCCCATTAGTTCTCAGGTGGCCTTAAACTCCCAGTAATCCTCCTGCCTCAGCCTCCCAAGTGCTACACCACCAGGCCAGGAGTTCTAGCCCAGGCTGACCTGGAATTCACTCTGTAGTCTCAGGGTGGCCTAGAACTCAAGGTGATCCACCTACTTCTGTCTCCTGAGTGCTGGGATTAAAGGCGTGCGCCACCATGCTCAGCCCCCATCTTTTTTTTTTTTTCTTTTTCTTTTTGGAGGCAGGGTCTCACCGGAACACTCCTGATCCTCTTGCCTCTTAGTAGTATCCTACTGTCTTGCTTCACTACAGCTGGTCTCTCTAGGGAGGCTAGGTTGGTGGCTTGAACTCACAGTGATCCTCCTGTCTCAGCCCTCCCAAGGGCTGGGATTACAGGTGTATTGCCACAAAGCTCCATGTTGAAAACTCCCTTTTAAAACAAGAGATTTCCCCTGGAGAGATACCAACTGGTTAATGTGCTTGCTCGCAAAGCCTGGCGGCCTGGGTTTGATTTCCCAGCATCCAGTAACGTCAGATGCACAAAGTATCTACTTTGCAACGAGGCCACCTAACAACACTCCTCCACCAGAGACCTGGCCCAGGTCTTTGGACCTCAGGGACTTTGGAGTCCCAGGTCTCTTTCTCCTTACAAATAAATAAAGATAAGAATTAAAAAAAAATTTATTTGCATGCAGAGAGGGGGGGAAAGGGAGGGGAAAGGAGAGGAGAGGAGAGACGAGAAGAGGAAAGAGACAGAGATAATGGGCCTGCCAGGGCCTCTAGCCACTACAAACCAACTCCAGGTACATGTGCCACTTTGAGCACCTGGCTTTACATGGGTGCTGGGGAATTGAACCGGGTCATTGGGCTTTTCAGGCAAGCTCCTTAACCACTGAGCCATCTCTATAGCCATATTTTTTTAAAGAGGTTTATCCAGGCAGTGGCTCATTCATTCCTATAGTTCAAACACTTGGGAGACTGAAGTAGGTGGATTGCTGTGAGTTTGAGGCTAGCCTGGGCTACATCGTGAGTTACAGGTCAAGACCCTCCTTCAGGAAAGAAAAAAAAGAGACGTATTTAGCAAACACCATCACCCATTTTGATGAAAAGACCCATTTGCCTAGTGCCCCTTGATCGAGGTGTAAGAGGCCATGAGGGTGCTGGTCTGCTGCCTGGCTTCCATGGCCTCTAGCCTTCTTTTTTTTTTTTTTTTTTTTTAAATCTGTTTTATTACATCTTCAGCCTATTTATTTATTTATTTATTTTTAAATATTTTATTCATTCATTTTCAAGTAGAGGGAGAGAGCACCAGGGCCACCACCTTGTGGGTCTGGCATATGTGGGTACTGGGAAATTGAACCCGGGGCCTTAGGCACTGGAGGCAAGTGCCTTAACCGCTGAGCCATCTCTCTAGCCCCCAGCCTATTTATTTTTTATATATTTTATTTATTCGTTTTCAAGCAGAGATAGAGAGAGAAAGAGAGAGCACCAGGGCCATCACCTTGTAGGTCTGGCATATGTGGGTCCTGGGGAATTGAACCCAGGGCCTTAGGCACTGGAGGCAAGTGCCTTAACCGCCGAGCCACCTCTCCAGCCCTCTAGCCTTCTTTACTTTTGTCTCCAGGGCCCTTTGAGGAAGGGCTGCCCAGCTGACCTGCTCTGTCTTTAAGCAGCAATTTTAGGCAAGTCACTACATGGGCCTTCCCAGGGGAAGAGAGTCTCTTATCCAAGCCTTCCAGAGCTACTGCTGCTGCTGCCCCAGAAGGGGCAGGGGAGTGTGGGCCCAGCCTAGCCTGGGCTTGGGTGCCACCCTTCTCTGCCCTTCCCACCCTGCCCAGATCAAAGGAGCCTGCCTCCTCTGAGAGCAGGGAAATACCTCTCCCAATGGCCCCACCAGTGAGTAAACAGCCAGGGCCTCTCGCAGCTTTTGAAGCCAGGAGCTTCAGGCCTGGAGGAATGCAGAACATTTCATTTTAGGGGTGGACTTAGGTTTCCACTGCTCTCGGTATTTGCAAATTTGAAACAAATGCCCTCATTTAGCAGCAGGCTGTAAACAGAGGCTGTTTGAGGGCGTTTATGGCAGTCACAGGTATTTGTGGAGAGAGGGACCCCGGCAGGTCTGGGGAGAGATAGAGGGTTTATGGTTAGGTGGGCTGTCCGAGGACCTCAGCCAGGTCTCTGGTGGAGGAGTGTTGTTAGGTGGCCTTGTCGTAAAGTTTCCCTGCCTCCTTCCCCCCCAGGAAGTATCTCCTGCAGCAGACAAAGGGGTTCGGGAGGGTGTTTATCCCCAGGGGCTGATGCTAAGGACCCAGTCCCTCTCGCTTAGCTGCCAAAGTATCAGGTTTCCAGTGAACCCTTCCTTCTCCTGCTCTCAGGACTTGAAAGGCTCGTTAAATGTGCTTTATATATATAACAAGTTGGCTGAGAAGTCTCCCTCACTTCCAGCCAGTTTTGCAGGCAAGGAGCTGGGGAAACCTGTTTTCCTTTTGTTGTTGTTTCTGGAATTAGGATCTGTGAAGGTATAACTTAAAAAAAAAAAAAGACCCTTGTTTTAAGAATGGGCCAAATAAAAGCTGTTTGCCTTTGATGATGTCGCTTAACCACCCAGGGGGGCCTGTCCTAAAACCTGGATGTGTCCCCATTATCTAAGCTCCCAAGAAAATGCAGAACTAAGTTCAGGCTCCATGACTTTAGACAGTTCCAAAGGGTTTTCTCTCTTGTATGATGGAGACAGGTATGGCAAATCCCATTAGAATTAGGTGAGATTGTACTGTGTCTCATTAACTCCAATTGCTGTTCCTTCTTACATTTTCACATCTTTAAAACTGAGATATAACTGACAATCAATGATATAGCGCCGTGTTTAACACAGGCTTATTTCCCTTCCGTGCACATAAATAATGGTAGATCTTAAAATCAGTGGGCTGAGCGTAGTCCCAGCATTGGGGAGGTTGAGGTAGGAGGATGACTGTGAGTTCGAGGCCAGCCTGGGACCACGAAGTGAGTTCCAGGTCACTGTGGGCTTCAGTGAGACCCTGCTTGGGAAAAACCATCAGTGGCATTTTTGGAATTCAGTGTCTATGAATGACTCAGGGAAGGTTGTAATGAAAGTGATTAATTTGCAGGCCCATTTCTGCTTTCCACCCTCCAGTAACTTTTTATAGAAACCGTTTTCCTTTTTGTCTGACACATAAATATCAAGTGATGCTTATGTCGTAAAGCATTATTATAAGGTGTGTTTGCGTATCTGTCTATCTGTGTAGGTGGTGGGGATTCCTCGGAACACAAGAGATATCCAAAAGACAAACTAAGTGGACAAACTATTTTACGCAAAAAAAAAAAAAAAAAAAAAAAATCAAATGACTGACTGCAGAGTCTTCACTTCAATTTGCCTGTTCCTTGGTAAAACTAGAGAATCACTCGAGGAATGGATATCCAGGAAGTGGGTTAGGACAGAGCAAGAAGTAATTAACACGACAGGGGCTAAGAGAAGGAAGGGCTCAGAGGGGCCCAAGGGAAAGGTCAGTAGCTCAAGGGTTGGAGCAGTTTTCTCCCCTAGGCATCACTCTTGTGGGGGGGATGATCCTGACTTTGTGGTGGCAGCTGGTGTCATTCATTCTGTTCCTTTCCCTGCTCCCTCTCAATAGGACTCAATGTGGATATGTGTGTGCCTTGTGCATTTGAGGCAAGGCAAGCATGATAGTACTATGCTATGCTACCCGTCCCAAGGGGAAGTCTGCGTGTGCTTGTATGTGTCTGGGGTTCGAGCCTAGGGCCTCACTCATACTAGACAGATCCACCGAGATAGTCTCAGCTCTCTTTTTACTTTATTTTAAAAATATTTTATGTATTCACAAGCATGCGTCGATAGATGATAGATGATAGATAGATAGATAGATAGATAGATAGATAGATAGATAGAGAAAGAGAGGTAGGCTGGGCATGGTGGCACATGCCTTTAATCCCAGCACTCGAGAGGCAGAGGTAGGAGGATTGCTTTGAGTTCGAGGCCACCCTGAGACTCCAGAGTGAATTCCAGGTCAGCCTGGACTAGAGTGAAATCTGACCTTGAAAAGCCAAGAGAGAGAAGAGAGAGAGAGAGAGAGAGAGAGAGAGAGAGAGAGAGAGAGAGAGAGAGAGAGAGAAAGGTAGCCACTGCAAACGAACTCCAGATGCATGCGCCACTTTGTGCATCTGGCTTTATGTGGGTACTGGGGAATTGAACTTAGGTCGTTAGGTTTTTCAAGCAAGCACCTTAACCTCTGAGCCATCTCTCCAGCCTCTACTGTATATTTTGATACAGGGTTCCAAATTGCCCAGATTGACCTTGAAGGCAGGCCTTAAACTTGTGATTCTCCTGCCCGAGTCTTCCAACTAGCTGGTTTGCAAACTTTTGCCGCTGGAATTCTTAAGCTGGTTGGGTTCTGGTTCCTTTGATGAGATGGATTGGCTGTGGGGTTGGGGTTTCGGCGGGAGATGAAAGAGATGCTCCATTTGTGTGACTGTCAAGAGCAGAGCTTGCAGACTGTTAGACCTACACACTCCAGAGGTTTCAGAAGGAATTCTTTCTGTGTTATCTCCCAGAATTTCAGCTCTTGGAAAGTGTGCCCAGGTAGAATGAATGCCTTTTTCAGTTCCTTCAGCCCCCTTTAGGAGTGTTCAGAAAATGAAGGTATTATAGATAATGTGCTTTAATCTTCAGGAAGAACAGCTGAGAGCTGTTAAAATAGCATCAATGCCCTCTCCCTGAGAGCCTGTGGTATTCTGGTAAGAGCATTTTTTTTTTAAAAAAAAGATCTTTTTAAATTCTTTATTTGCATGTGTACGTGTGTCTGCACGTGCCAGGGTCTCTTGCTGCTGTAAACACATGCCTGTCCAGCTTTTACATGGGTGGCTGGGGAATTGAACCTGGGCCAGCAGGCTGCATTTAACCGCTGAGCTATCCCCCCAGCCCCTGGGAAGAGGCATTTTGGATGATGGACAACTTATTTTTGGAGGCCTTCTAAAACATAATGTGGCTTTTTTTTTTTTTTTTCCTGAGGCTGATGGTTCTAACTTTTCTGCCCTGTGAGTATCAAGGGACCATGGTTCCTTTTAAACCAAGGCAACAACATATAGTTGTTCATTCATGTCTAGTGGAAGGGGGGGTGGATCTTTTGATGTTCAAGTCTATTATAGTGACATAGAAGGCTGTAGATAAGCCGGGCGTGGTGGCGCATGCTTTTAATCCGAGCACTTGGGAGGCAGAGGTAGGAAGATCACCGTGAGTTCAAGGCCACCCCGAGACTACATAGTGAATTCCAGGTCAGCCTGGGCTAGAGGGAGACCCTACCTCAAAAAACCAAAAAAAAAAAAAAGAAGGCTGTAGATATACTAAAGTAGCAGTTCTTCCCTAGCACACCCAGGCAAGGCTTTGGGTTAAATCAAACAGGCAAAAACAGAAAGAAAGAAAAAAAGTAAAATGGGCTGGAGAGATGGCTCAGCGGTTAAGGCACTTGCCTCCAGTGCCTAAGGTCCCAGGTTCAATTCCCCAGTACCCACATATGCCAGACCCACAAGGTGGTGGCCCTGACGGGCGCTATCTCTCTCTCTCTCTCTCTCTCTCTCTCTCTCTCTCTCTCTCTCTGCTTGAAAATGAATAAATAAAATATTTTTTAAAATAAAGTAAAAAATAAAATGTAATGTTTGTATAGGGCCTGCACACATCTTCCTGTGTACTTTAAACCCTAGATCACTTAAAATATCTGACACTAAATACTAATACTGAAAAACAGAGCTCCATGTTCAGTGAGAAACCCTGTCTCAAGGACCCCAGTAGAAGAGGGATTGAAAGGGCACCATTGTCCTCCTCTGGCCTCTGCCCATGTGCACATGGGGTGTGTGAATCTGCATGTACAAAAGTCCCCTCCCACCTGAGGTTGGCTGAATCTGCAGGTGAAACTTTAGATATAGAGAGAGTTAACCCAGAAGCCCCCAACTCCCTGTTTCTTTGAGATAGGGTCTCCTAGAGTCCAGGCTGGCTCAAACTTGCTGTATAAACTGAGGATGACCTCAAACTCTTGCCCCTCCTTCTGTTTCCCAAGTGCTGGGAGTATAGTGCCGCAACGCTGGGTTTATGTCGTGGTGGGATCCAACCCGGGGCTTTGTGCATGCTAGGCACGGACTCTGCCAACTGAGCTACATCCCGGCCCTTGAAGCCCTTTTTAAGTCTAAGGACATGAGGTGTGGGCCCTCATTTTATTGCCTAGTTTTGGTCTTAGGACCCCTGATTCTTCTTTTACACCCATGGTCAGGAAAGCACAGGAGAACTTGTATGGGCCTCCTTGGGTCTCCTGTCAGCAGCTTGCTTCGTGAGTGATCACCAAGGGCAGGGGGGCCAGGGCAGGCAGCTGAATGAACAGTGGTGTATTCCAGGCCAGACCACCGCCTGAGCCCCAGAGAGAGGTGTTGATGATCAGGACGACAGGACAGCAAATCCCTCTGAGCCCAGGTTGGAAATAAATTTCCCAAAAGTTGCTCTTAGATTCCTGACAGGTTGCTTTCACTCTGTGTGCCAGAACTTTGGGAACAAGGTGTGAACAAGGGTTATTTCCACCGTCTGTGGTGGTGATGTTTCCTCGAAGTGGGTGGAAGGCCAGCATCCGAGTAGGCTTTTCAGGTCAGTCAGTGGTTGAGTTTCAGGTAGCTGACATCAGGTGGACATGAATGGTTGTGGGCATGTCTGGGATGAAGTGTCCTCTAATGTAGGCTGCCTGCTGACCTACTGGCCATTGAGGAACCTTGGGATCAGGGGCCTCTCTCAGATCAAAGGCATACCTTTTGATTGCCCCTCCTCACACCCTCCTGTCCCTGAGTCATAAAGAGGTGGAGATGTGAGGGTCTGCACCTGGTCTCAGGGGCGGTGGGTGGAGTGGACGCATCAGGGGGTGAGGTGTCCCCCCCTGTGCACTTCCTGCCTTATGCTCCCCGAGGTCCTTGATGTACAGAGGCTGTCTGGGCTAGCTTGGGCTATCTGATTGCCATGTAGGGCCCTGCCTGCCTGAACTGGGCCATAAGCTGGTGAAACCAGCCCCACAAAGACGGATTTCACTCGGGGCTAAGTGTTTTGTTGCTGAGTCATTTGCATTCATTAAAAGTAGTGAAGGTGGAGTGATATTTAAGGCAACGCTAAGGGCTGGCTGCCTTGGAACCTCCTTAAGCATTCTTGGGGCCAGGGAGAGGATGGGCGCAGCTCATTCAAGCTTACTTAACTTCTGACTGCCTTGGGCAAAGGCCAGCTACTAAAATATGAAAAATGTTTGCCCAGCAGCCCCCAGAGCTTGGCCAGACTGTCCTGGCCAAAGAAAACATGCACTTACAATTCATTATTTAGCCTCCTCCTGTGCGTGTGGGGGCACGAGATGGGGGCGGGAGACCAGAAGGCCCTGAGCAAGTGCTGTGTGTAATCCCACCACTCTCTTCCCTAATTTACTTTATGGGCTCCCTGCTGGTGGGCTGGTGGGCTTTAGATTGTTCCTATTTTAAACAATGCCATCACAGATATCCCTTGGCCCTGTCTTTGTCTTCGTGTGCAGGATAATTTCCTGGAAGTGGGTTACTGTCAAAGTATGTGACCTTATCAAAATCAAGCACAAGGTCCCCCCCTCCCCAAGGTAGGGTCTC
>PVHP010005223.1:0-66427 GCA_004024765.1 Zapus hudsonius | reverse complement strand
CTGTTTAATTTCACGTACCATCACAGACAGTGCCTAGGCTGTGCAAGGAGTGACTTCCACTTTATCTGAGAAAACTGTGGAAATGCCTGCTAATATTCTGAGTGCTTTAGCACTTGGTGGTGGGTGGGGAACACAGAGCCGAGTCTTGTTGACAGGAATGGAGTGCTGTGAACGGGTGGGTGGGTGGATGGATGGGAAAAGGCATCACGTGCAGTGGCCGGAGCAGGAAAGAGGGACTGAGAAGGAGGTAGTCTTAATGCACCTACAGTAGGGGTGGGGAGGACTGCCTCTCCTGGTGCAGATGTGGAGCTGATGTCCTCATCTGGCCAGAGCTGTGCTGGGCATGTTGGGTCCTCTCAACACCACAGCAGCTAGGGGGATGCTTACAAGAGGGGGAAACTGAGGAACTCAAATTGAGATGTTGCCTAAAGTTAGGGCATGGATGAAGGTGGGGTGTTGCTGCAGGTGGCTTTTGGCCCCACTATCCAGGGCTTGACCTGCTGGGTCAACAGGTTAGAACCGACTCCTTCTAGCTTTATTTGGGGCGGCCAGTGGGGTGAGTGACAGGAGGTGGATCAGGAAAGGAAAACAAGATTGGACTCTGTTCTTCTAAGGTTCAATAGGTTCGGTAGGAGGTCCTACCACTGCCTGGGAACTCCCCCTTGCTTCTGTGTAGAGCCCTCACGTTGATGGAGGGACACGGTATGAAGCACCATGTGTGGAGCACTGTCTCCTGGATGGAGTGCCGGGGCAACTGGATCTGAATCCCTCCAACTAGGGACCTTTATTCATTCACCTGTCCAGTCAGTCATTCACTCCATCCACCCATTCATCCACATATTCATTCAGCGATCTATCCACGTCCATTCATTCATGTCACTCTCTGAGCACTTGCTATGAGCTCCACCCTGACCATCAGTGGTGAATGAGCCATCCACCACCTTCCTGCCACCGCAGGCCAGCAAAAGGCTCAGGGGCCATGTTCTATGTTCCCACCACTGCAGGCCAGTAAGAAGCTCAGGGGCCATGTCCTATGTACTCACCAATGAGTGCCAATCTCCACCCTATTCCTAGAATCTGGGTTTCCAGGGTCTGGGTCCCCTTCTCTTGTCCTTGACTGCCATGTCTAAGGTGGGCCCAGGGCACAAGTGTCTCCTGAGAGGGGCCAGGGTCTCTGATGGTGCCAAAGCTCCATGAGAGGCCAGGACCCGGGTCACCACTCTGAATGCCCTGGCACTTCTCTCAGGGGTCATCACTAAGGTGACAAATGTTTTGACAAGCCCCTGTCCTTGCTCCAGGAATCATTGGCTTCACCCTGGCACAGCAGGCACTGGTTGCTATTGGAACAGTTGTGATATTGATATTCATATGCTCACAGTGGAGGGAGGAGCCAGGCACTCCCAATCCCCCCATCACCCCTGCTCTGTCCTCTCAGCTGAACGTAGGTGTGCTTAGGAAGATTTATCAGTTTCTGAGGGAGGATTTCACAGGTACTGCTGTGTCCTGCCAAATGTTCATGACCTCAATGTCTCGGGACAGTCCGTCTTTGCTGTTGACAACCTGTTATTAGTTTGGGACCCCAGGGAATCTTCAAAGACCTGACTGTAATGAAATGAGCTGTTGTATTTTGAAAGAGTAGATAAAATTGAAGCTAGGAGTCAAAAGACATTGTCTGCAAAGGCAAACCAGGGGTCCTTGATTTTATCTCCACTTTGTGATCATCAAATTTAATAGCCAGGCACATTAAATCAGTCTGTATTTTTATGGGGTAAGAGAGAGAGAGAGAGAGAGAGAGAGAGAGAGAGAGAGAGAGAGAGAGAGAGAGAGAGAAACCAGGGGGCTGGAGAGATACCTGCTTATCCCCAGCCATCTCTGTGCAGTCACACATTCCATGAGGTTGGCAGCCAAGCTTTCAGGCCCACCAAGAATGTTCTACACGGAGTCCTGGAGGGGGTGGTGGTCACTCCCCCCTGCAGACGGTGGGCTCTGCTTACTGGACAAAGGCAGGGTGGTGAGTGCTGGTGTCTTTGAGACAGAGCACAAACTTTGTCTGATGTCTTGCCTCTTCTCCTCCCCTCACTGCCTGCCTGCTTGTATGCCCGGTTTTAACGATTGTGGCACGTTTTGAGGCCAAAGATGGAGAAGAGTCCTCTGGAGAGTTACATTTGCTTCTTGGGACTCCTGGGGCCTTGCCTGGGCAGGCCTTCAGGCCAAGTTCAAGGCTGAGGGTCACTTAAGACCAAACTATGTCTCATGCAGGGGACCTTGAGGCATCTTTCTCACCTGGTTTAGGAGGAATCAAAGTGAGATAGCTTGTTTGCAGCATTTAGAATCCCCTTTTAGGGAAACGAGCGAATACAAGCTTTCTTCTTACTCGACGCTCCTTTGCCTTCTCTTTGGTCTGTAATTTCTTGCCACCTTATCAGACACTGTTGCTTTTTAGAAGCTGACACTTCTTGTTGCTTGTTGTATTCTTGGTGATTCTGAGTGGGCACAGGTTGGTGTGACCTGCTGCCACTGTGGAACCCCAGCTGACACGGAGTCCCTTCTCAGAGCTCATGGAGCAACCCTGGGTCCCCAGGAAGGGTGTGTCTGAAGAGTTGAATCATGGCTTGCTGAAAGTCCAAGTCTCGAAGGCTGTGCTTGGGGCCCGGTGGTCACGCGTCGCCTGCCTTTCCAGAGGCTCTTCCCTCTCGTCTTTGTCTCCAGTTGGCTTCTGTCCAGCAGCCTGTGCATCAGAACATTGGCTGAAGCTGCTGTGACAGATGGAAACCAGCAACTCAAAGGGAAGCAGGGAACTTGAGAGCCACACTTCCTTCCAAGTTGAAAATCACAACCGCCTACAAGCCCAGGTACTCTGTGCGGAAGGATAGGCTGGCCAAGTATAAACTGACGTCACTGGGGGTGGGTAGGTTTGGGGGAGCTTGGCAGGATCAGGCAGCTGTCTCTGCTTCTGTACGGGCTCTTGCCTTGCCAGAGGTCACCAGCTGAGTCCTTCTTGAGCAGGACTGTTGATGAATTGGCAGTCAGGCTTCTCTTATGCACAGCTCTTGTCTTCTTTGCACCCACCCCCTTACATCTCTATGAGGGAATTCAGAGTCCCCAACATTCAGAGACTACGTGACTCTTTGTCCCTCTGTGTCACAAAACTTCAACTGAGTTGTCTTCCTGCATCGTGGTCTGTCTTCCTGAGGAGCATGGACTCCAGAGAGCTGGTGGACACCCTCCAGAGACAAACCCCACCTGAATTCTTCCCGGGTGGCATTCCACCTCATGGTCACATCATGGCTACTCCAGCTTCAAGTATCGAGTCTTAGTTCCAGGCAGGAAAAGAGGCACAGGATTGTGCATAGATGTGGCTGTTCACATTAGGTGTCCCCCATAAACTCATGTGCTTTGAATGCTTGGTTCTCAGCTGATGGCAGTTTGAGAGGTGGAGCCTTGCAGGAGGGGGTGTGTTGCTAGGGGTGGACCTTGAGGTCAACTAGCCTAGCTTGACAGTGTTCATCTGCTCACTCTCCTGCTGCTGTTTCCACCTGCTGTGACAGAGGTGGAAACAGCTCAATGCCATCCTTTCCCCTGACATCATGAAACCTACCTCTAGACTGTAAACCAAAATAATTCCCTTCCTCCCCTCAGCTGCTTTTGGTCAATGAAATGGTAACCAGAACAACAGGCAAAGGCGACATGACCCAGTGGCTACTGTCCTCTTCAGACATGTTTCTCTGAATGTCACCCAGGAGTCCCATGGAAATCTCACCGACAGTCTGTGGTCAGGTTCGCTCTCAGCTCATGGAGGTGAGCAGCCCAGTTGAACCATTCTGCACAAAGCATTGGCTGTGGCTCTGCTGGTAAAGAAAGAGAAGCAGGGATCCGAGGCTGGAAGGTGTCATCACTGTCCCTCTATGTGTGACTCCAACACCTGGTTTCTTCTTCCCTCTTGCCCCAGTTTCTTGGGGCTGGTATGACACATGGCAAACGGGGCTTTAGTAGCAGAAATTTGCTCCCATTCTGCAGACCACCTGCTCAATCTTGAGGCATAGGCATCTGCTTCTCCCAGGCTTCTCCTGGTGGCTCCAGACCTCCAGGGGCTCCTGAGCCCATTTCTGCCCCTTCATGGCCTCTGTCTGTGCCTCTGTGAGCTCTTTCCTTTTCACAGAGGTGTTTGTTGTTGGACTTGGTGCTCCCCTAACCAGTATTCTGATCTCCACACTCTCACACATTTACATCTGCAAACACTTTCCCAAACAGGTCATGTTAGCAGTCTTTGGGAGCCATCCACCTGCCCCACCTCCATCATCTCAGTTACAGTTCAGCCTCTTGAGGGGCTGCCAGAAGCTGCTCACTACGGGCTGCGGGCTTTGCTCATGCTGTCCTATCCTATCCACCATCAGATCTCCCGTCCCCTAAAGAGGCAGGAATCTAGATTTTCACCTGGAATCTATAGGGTCTTGAAGGGGGCAGAAAAGCCAGATTTCTAAGTAGCTGTTGAGCCAGCACACATTTCAGCCCTGTGGTCAGGCCTGAAGCTGCTGCCTCCAATCCTTGCCTGCCCCTCTGTCATGTTGCGCTTCCTCCATAACCCACTGCTGAAGCTATTGTCTCCAAGGTCCCCCCCATCCCCAGGCCACAGCGCTGGATCCCCCCTCTCCTGGGTCTCACCTGATGGGAACAGAAGGAACAGGGGCATCATCCAGCCAGCCACCATGCCATGCACAGCTGCTGTCTCTGCCATCCGAGGTCTGTAAGAAGCGATCTGCTTCTCCACACTCTGACCCTGCAGGTTCCTCAAGTGCCCATGGAATGCAGAAGGGATTGCAGTTCTCAGTATGTTTGAAGAGTTAAAACAACTGGGCATCTGCTGTGGGCACAGCAGCTCCTGGGCCCACAGAAATAAATGACCACAAAGGTACTATCACATGGCTGGGGCTCAGAAGCCCAAAATGGGTTTCACAGAACTAAAAAACACCAAGGTGTCATGGTGCTGCTGTCTTGCCTGCCGAGACTCTGGGGTGGGTACTTCATGCTCTGCACAGTCTCAGGTGCCAGGCATCCCCGGCTAAGGGCTGCATTGTTGCAGGGTCTGCCTAGTCCCCACAGGAATCTCCACTGTGTTTATCTCATTCCACTTCTCTCACAGCAGTACTTGTGGATGTACTTGGGTTCCCGCAGGATGAACAGGATCTCCTGCCTCAATCTCCTGTTTTGAATCGCATGCACAAAGTCCCCCTGTCCATGTCCAGCTACACACAGGTTCCCAGGCTCCACTGTTCAGCCAGCCACACCCAGCCTAGCACACAGACCCAGCACGGGTTTATCTGTCAACCACTCTGCCAAACTGTCAGTTAGTGGCTGCTATAGGCATCTATAATTCCCTGTTTCTCTTGAAATTTTAGAAGACCTGGCTCCATTAGTCCAATCCTGGCTGGCAATAATCAGTTAGACCTGAGTGGCGCTATGTAACCTATCAACCCCTGGCTCTGTCACTGCCTCTAGTCCCAATATGATGCTGAGTGGCATATTCATCCTGGGACTTCCGCTGTCATTCTCCACAGAGCATAGCAGTTGGCAGTGTGTGGAACATAGATCCAAATCACACCTCTGCCCCTGAGTCACCCTTGCCTGGTGTTCTGCTTCCAAACTGAGTCAGCCTAGTATAAACAGAATCTCATGCCCACCCTCTGACACGGCGGTTCCTCCCTCCAGCGATCTCGCCTAATTAGAAAAGCATTCCCTCAGGTCCATGGAAAGAGAACTTCAAGTGCTTATTCCCAAAGGCAGAGTCAGTGCTGTTTTAGCCAGCCTTGTGCATGAGCAAGGGGTCTCTTCCAATGATTCATTAGCACGTGTCTATGGCAAGACATCCTTTTGCCTCTGAACCAAACACGCACCTAGGATCTGGGCTCGGAGCCAGAGCACCAACATGGTGCTGGATTTTGGAAGTCCCCATTCTGTGTTCCCAAATTCCATGGGGACAGGGAGGATCATAGATAAGTACGTGGTTCCTTCAGCCACTCTCCATTTTACCCTTTACCCTTGCTTCCTACAGTTGGAACCAGCTCATTCACAACTGAGCATTCAGACATCCATATCCCGCAAAAGTCCCTCACCCTCAGGTCTCTCAATCAGGCAGGTCCTCCTGCTTTGGCTTTCTGGTTCCTGCCCACATTCTAGAACACCTGAGAGAGCATTTTACCTGCCAGGACCCAAGACCTCTACGCATCAGAATTACCTGGGGTCATTTAAGAATTCCAGCATCCGGGGCTGGGGAGATGGCTCAGTCACTAAAGTGCTTGCTGCCCAAGCATAAGAACCTGAGTTTGGACTCCCAGAACCTACATCAATGTTGACCAGGCATGGTAGGCCAACTATGATCCTAGCACTGGAGTGGCAGAGACAAGGGATCCCCTGGGCCAGCTGGCTAGCTAGACTAGCCGAATCAGCGAACTCTGGCTTCAAATAAAAGACCTCATCTCAATAAATAAAGTGGAAACCAATTGAGGAAGACACCCAACCTCAACCTCTGGCCACCATTCTGTCCTGTGGGTGTGTCCTTCGGTCACATCTGTTGGCTCTCATCAGTGACACTCTCTTTATTGCCTGTTTTGTCATTTTCATTGTGAAATCATTCTCAGAAAAGACCATTTGATCTGGGATGCACACCACACATATATACAAATACATAAACTTCTAGCATCCAACTGGGTTTGGTGGGGGCACCTGTAATCCCAGCATTCAGGAGGCTGAGGCAGGAGGGTCATGGATTTGATGATCTTATTTCCAAAAATTTCCAAATGTCCAGTGACTCCAGACTAGTCAGGGTGATACGCTGTTTTCCAGCATCTCCAAGCAACAGTTTCCAGATGCCCCCGATGGTGGTTTTCAGACTCCACAGTTGAGTCTCCTGAGCTTCGGCCTAGGGCCTTAGAGCAGCTCTCTGCACCTTAGCTGCATCACGCCTCTGGTCGGTACTGTGTCCTCCCCATGTTCCTGACTCGGCATGCTGGGGCTGGGGCATTTGTATTCTTATCATGTTCTCAGGTGATGGAATGCTGCTGGCCTAAGGCTTCACTTTGAGAACACTGTCTAATTCAGGGGTGGGCTGCTGGTCTTCACCCCCTCTTTTGGACACAAATCCTACTCCGTGGCTCCCTGTCATAGTGTAAGGAGCTCATGGGGAGATCTTAAAGCAACACCTGATATCCAGGTAGTCTCCACCCACAGCCCATGCTCTCCTTCCCCCTGGATTTATGAGCCTCGGACATCCTCCACCAGGTGGCCAGCCAGGTTGGCCTTGTCTCCCAGCCCTCTTCCCGGCCCTCATTGTCATTCTATAGCAAGTGTCCCCAGAACTTACTTTTAAAAACCTACATCTTAGCCGGTGTAGTGGTGGACACCTTTAATCCCAGTGATTGGGAGGCTGAGGTAGGAGGATCGCTGTGAGTTTGAGGCCACCCTGAGACATAGTGAATTTCAGGTCAGCCTGGGCTAGAGCAAGACCCTACCTTGAAAAACTTAAAACAAGCCTAAATAAGTAAATAAAACCCTACATCTTGCCAACATTTTGGCCAAAGACACAGATTTCTCCTGATCCCCAACAAGGAAAGTGGTTCATATATGATTGGACTCCTGGCTGGGCCCAGGAACCAGCAAGGCTCCAATAAGGCCTGAAATGAGCTGCTAAATCAGTTTCAGAGTGACTTCCAAGGCACAGAACAAAGTTACCCAGGGAAACTAGCCTTTTGTGGAAGCCACCGAGTCATGATTTGCAATCAGACCATAGGTTACTAGCTAATCAGGAGGAAGGGAGGGCCAATCGCCCCCTTTGCCTCAGAGCAAGTACAAAAAATGTTCATGATCCTTCCCTCTGCATCACAGGCCATATGGGATCCTCCCAGATCAAATGGTCTTCTCTGAGAATGATTTCACAATGAAAATGACAAAACACGCAATAAAGAGAGCGTCACTGATGAGAGCCAACAGATGTGACAGAAGAACACACCCACAGGACAGAATGGTGGGCTTTCTGAGAGGTGGCCAGCTGTTATCTTTGAAATGCATAAAAGAGAAAGGTAATAGAAACCACAAGGAGATGCGATATTATGAAAAAGACAGCATAGATTAGACAAATATAGGAGCCCAGGTGTGGTGGCAGGCCTGTAATGTTAGGTCTTGGGAGGGTGAGGCAGGCGGCATTGTGAGTTCAAAGTCAGCCTAGACTACCTAGTGAGCTTAAGTGAGGACTGGATGACCTTGTCTTCACACACACACACACACACACACACACACACACACACACACACACCTTCCAGTAGTGAGATATGTTGCCAGTAAAACTAAAAACTCATTGGGTGAATTACACAGGGAATCAGGCATACCATAGGATCTATGACGCAGAAGATGTTCCTGAGGAAATGGCCTGGGTCACTGTACAGAGAAGACTGTGGGAAGGGTGCGGCGCACAGAGAACAGGGCGAGAGGCAGCTGTGTGAGAATTGAGGAGACAGACTCAAGAGAATTCTGTTACCGAAAGATGGTACACCTCAAGTGGAAAATAAACAAGCCCAGAATGGGAACCATTAAATCAATGCACTAGACATAACCTAGTGAAACTCGAGACTGACAGCTACGGGAAGAAAAATCCTGAACTCTTGAGGAGAGCATGGAGTGGTTTCACTGGGAGATTTGTGATGACAAAGGTCCAGAGATACCTGCTAGGTGCACTTGGATTCCCAAGCTGTAGAGTGTACCTTAGGAAGAAAAAGTGCTGAGTTCCGAGCCAGGCACAGGAAGCCCATGCACAATCCATGCACGATGGTCCATAGGTCCTGGATGTTGAAGCAGTGCTTCTGATAAGGACCATCTGGAGACACTGAGAAGCAGAACTGAAACAAAATAAGCAAAACCTAAGAGCATCATCATGGGCATAGGTGTTCTGCGTTGTTATTTGGAGGAGAAGGACGTGATGTCTACTGATCTTGGCTGGGCCAGGCAGATGCACCTGTTCAAAACTTAGGAGCAATCACTAAAAACCAGAAATGGGTTGGGTGGTTGGCGCAGCCTTTCATCCAGTACTTAGGAGGTAGAGGCAGGAGGTTCAGGAGTTCAAGGTTGTCCTTGGCTATAGAGCAAGTTCAAGACCAGCCTGGGCCATGTGAGACTCTGTGTTAAAACAAAACAAGACAAAAAGCAGGAATGGAATGTGTATTGTGCAAACTGCTAGTGTAGAAGACAGGAAGAGCCCTGTCAGTATAGCAGAAGTGCAAAGACACACATAAATGCCCATCCTCCATGGCACACGATCACAAGCTCAGATGAAAAGCCTCTTGGATGTGGCCGTTTCTGAGGCACACTTTCATGTTCACCCATGAAGGACTCTGGAGGGCAACACTAAAACCCAGGGACAGAGGGAGCCATGGCAACTGAACCAACGGAAGAGGCATCTCTTCATGATCCCACAGCAGAAGGAGGTCTGAGGACAGAGGTGCTTCTAGCAATAAAAAAATGATGGCAACAAGTGACTCACCCGGAGGGGTTGGGGAGATGGCTCATTGGGGAAGAACACTTGATAGGAGTTCAACTCTCAGCACCCATGTGAAAAGAGGCCTGGCCACGCATTGTGACCCCAGTCCTAGGGTGGGAAGGAGACTCCCTGGCCAGCCAGACTGAAAATAATGGCAGCAAGCCCCAAGGATCCTCCTGTCTCCAACTCCCTACACTGGGATTATAGACACGTGCTACTGTGTCTGGCAGTGTTAAAACACTGGTACCATTGGTACTGGAGATCCAAACTCAGGTCCCCATGTTTGTGCTTTTTAATGAATGGACAAAGGAGTACATGTGCAGCTTCACATTGACTTCTTGAGTTTTTGGATGTCAAAGTGATGTTTATGAGGAATCTTCAGTGATAGAAAAATGCTAACAGAATGTGGACTTGCAAATTCATCAGTTGTGTTCACTGAACTGAGCTGACACCAAATTTCTTCTTGTAAAAATAACATGGGACACTAAATGTGGATATTGGGTTTCCTTCTGCTGATGTGACCCTTGGGTGACTCTGTGTGTGTGTGTGTGTGTGTGTGCCTTTAGATCTTTCAGTAGTAAGTGCTTATGACCTTCTCAATTAAAAGAAATAGACTTTCTAATTAAAGAAACAAAGTATGTGTTGCTAGCAGCAAAATAAATTGATTCGAACCTCCTGGAAGGGAACTTGGCACCATTTTATTGAGTATCTGTGGCTTTGACCCAGTCAGTGGCTCAGTTTCTGACAACCATACATAGGTTATCAATTAGTTGATGGATTGGCTGGCTGATCAATGTGTAAGCAAGTGCTTACGATCCATTTTTGTGTGTGCACGTGTGCATGTGCACAGGTAGGTATATGGAGGTGTGTGTGGAGGCCAGAGTGTTGTTCCTCCGAGGCCATCCACCTTTGTTGAGACAGGGTCTCTCCTGGACTTGTACTCAGACCATGTGCATTGGTGGGGTCCTGACTAGAAGGTTTCACACTGCTTCCAGCCTGCTGGGAGGGGCAGAGCTGTCTGAGGCCACCCAGGACAGGGAAGTCCCTGGGGCACATGAACACAAAAGCTCCATTTGGTAAAACAAGGCATCTGAGGGAAACATGGTTGCAGTGCCTCAGCCAGAGCGTTCATCTGGAAGCTGACCCCGTACTCAAGGGTGTCCCTTCTCCTCCCTGCACTGGTGGGCGTGAAGAACAGCTGTTTAGTTGGTGTTTAGCCTGTTGGGTTAAGATGTTGGGGACGGTCTCCTGTACTCCAACATTCGCTGACTTTTGCAGGTGAGCAATTGTCTAGGCTTCCCATGTTCTGGCCTCATCTGCTCAGCAGGCACCAGGATCTCCTGGCCCGAAGGTGACTCTGGACTAAAGGGATAAAGCGTACAGATGTGGAGAGCTGCCTCTCAGGCCACTTAGCCGTCTCATCCGGAGAAGAAACAGTTTGTCACCTTGGCTTCTGTTTGTTTTCGAGGACCATTGTGGGCAGATGTTTTTAAGCTAAGCTAATGGATGTAGATTTCCCATTGTTCTACAGTCACATGGCACCAGTGATGAGACACAGGCTGCAGAATCATTTTTCAGGAAGAAGGACCAGGACTGAAGCCAGGCAAGCAAAGCTTCTCCAGTGGCCGCAGTGCCTTTGCAACCCAAGTCCGTGCCCGTGTATGGGCTGATGGCTGCAAGCTAGTCACGTCCCCCAGGAAGGACCCACACTGAGTCACCCACAGTACATCAGCAGAGCCAGGTTGGGTCCAAGTGGTGTGGGCTGTGGGTCTGGAGCTAAATCGCAAATGTCACAGACCAGCAGAAACAGCAGAAGCCGGTTCTCTCAGGTCTGAAGTTAAGGAGTCCGCAGACTGTGCCCTGTGAGGCACGGAGGAGGATCCATCTGCCTTTTCAGCTCCTGGAAGCTCCAGGCACCCCTGGCTTGTGGCCCAGGGCCTCACCTGTGCCTGGTCCTCAGGTGGCTTCCTCAGAGGCTCTGCATCCAAATTTCCCTGTTTTGGGAACACATGTTAGTATGACTTCACCATACTTTAATCGTGTCTGTAGAGACTCTGTTTCCAAGTCAGGTCACATTCACGGGTCCCAGGCATCGGGACTTTAACCTATTTGGAGACTGTACACAGCTCAGCCTGCAGTTGTGTGCAGAGACTGGTTTCTTTGTGGCTCAAGGCTCCTCCTACTTCTCAGAGATGCAGATCCTGAGGGCGGGGCAGGAAGGGAGCACCCTTCTCCCCCACACTGCCCCGTTTCCCATGCTGGGCTTACGGTGAAGTCAGGGGAGGAGGAGAAGGAACATACAGAGCCCTCCGAAGGTCCTGCAGCATCGGCAGGACCAGCTCAGCAGGGTCCTGAGGGCCTCAGAGCATGCTCCTCCTCCATCAACCTGTGAGACAGGCCTCACAACCTTTCTGTCCCTGGCAGGCCACCATGATGTCCTTCTCTGCTTGTCCTTGTGTCCTGGGGTGATCAAGCAATCCTGCCTCTTTACAAGGAGTCTTTGTGAAACAGGATGTGAGCTAATGCAGGGACAAGAGAAAGCAGTGGAAGATGAAAGGCCAGGAGCCCAGCAGGGAGGTGCTCCCCATGACCTTCCTGAAAGACAAAAGCCAATGGGTCTTTTCAGCCAGTGGAGCTTCTGCTGATCTTTCTGGCTCCAGAGAACCACAAGGGGGAACCAAGGCCCACACAGGCGGGTCTGACCTCAGCCCCAGCTCCATGGCCAGCCTGGTGGATCCATCTGCCCTTGTGTAGCCCACAAGGTACCTTCTTGCCTCCATTGGCAGCCCCTAGCCAGAGCGCTTCAGCGTCTCATGGCTTCACAGGCCCACAGGTGAGCGTGTGGAACCCAGGAGTGACATTCCTGTTTGATACCTGCCATTGGGGCTCTACAGAAGCTCTGAACAGCAAGGGTGACTGTCCCTAAGAACTGATGAATAGAGATCACCTTGAGGCCCTCCCAGTGACCCTGGTTTAGCAGACAAGGCTTCCTCAAGAATGAGGTGTGGTGCATTCTATGGGGTTGAATGCCGGGAGAGGACAGTTAGGCGTGTAAGTGATCCATGTTACCTGTTATAGGCGAAAACCAGGAGTTGAATCTTTAAGCTGTACTGTATTCAGAGAGCTAGCAATCTGAGAAGACAGCAGAATGAGATCCCAAAGATCTGTCTTCCTTCATCTCTGCTCATTAGAATTTTATAGAGAACCATAACAAAGACAACATTCAATTTCAGCCTTATCCTTGTGGCCAGATGGCTCAGAGACAGTTCACAAAGGTCTTTTTTTTTCTTCTGTGATTCATGGTGTAGGTGCTTTTTCCTGACCATTTCCTCTCTGTGTGTAGCAGGGGAGGGTTTGTATACTCCAAAGCCACCAAGCCCTGCTTTCTTCCCGAGCCTCCTAAAGATTAATTTAGAATAAAAAAACCATTAGCGATGTGTATGTGCTGAGCTGCTTCCAAGTTCTATGCGCAGACTCTTACCTACAAAAAAAGTTCAAATGTGCTTTTATGATATGGAATATAAAATGCCCTTATCATCACCAGCACTCTTGTTTTGTTTCCTGCTGAGATGAGGATCCCACAGAGGAGATCCCCAAGTAGGAGTTCTGGCCTGGGTCCCTGGACCTCCCCCCATCCACTGAGCAGACCCGATAAGGCCTTGCCTGGGCTATTCCACAACTCTGGTCCACATACTCACTTGTCTCCCTGGGTTGGGCAGTTGGGTCCTGGAGCTGTGTGAGAAGAAAGGAGCCTGCTCACTCAGTGATCAGTTGATCCGTGGAAAGCCAGCATGCCATCAATGCAGGGCAGGGACAGGCAGAGAACAAAAGCACATTCTCCAAGATTAAAAGCGCCATCAGAAGAAAGGATTCTGTGGGTGGGCTAATTAGCAACATGGGCAAGACAGGTCTGTGAGGATGATCTGAGAGTCCCAGAGAATGAAAGTTAGGAGGCTGAAGAATAAATGAAGATAAATCTTCATTTAAAGGAAGATACAGAAAAGCAAGTCACAGTTAACAGAACACATCTCCCATGAACTGAATAGACAGGAGCTGCAAGTTGAAAGAGCTTCTGAAGGCTGAGCACAACTGTGATCTAGTGCAGATGTGTCCTAACCAGATGATGTGGGGAGAGAGAGAGAGAGAGAGAGAGAGAGAGAGAATGATACGTAGAAGTAAAAGGGTCACTGACATCAGAACTCTCATGGTAACCTTGGGCTGGGTGAGGAAGAGCAGACACTGAGCAGAAATTCTATTTATTTATTTATTTTACAATTTATTTACTTATTTATTATTTGAGAGAGGCAGAGATAAAGAGGCAGAGTGAGTATGGGCATGCCAGGGCTTCCTGCCACTACAAAAGAACTCCAGACACATGCGCCAACACTGAGGAATCATACCTAGGCAGTCAGGCTTTGCAAGCAAGCACCTTTAACTGCTGAGACATCTGTCCAGCCCATTGAGCAGGAATTCTATTCCCAGCAAAGTTATCCACTATTCCTGAGGGGGAAAGCAATTTCAGTCACCTTACAACTCAGAAAGTTCACTTCCCATACAAATCTTTCTGAACTATTCTTTGGAAGTATGCTTAAGTGAAAAGGAAGTCTTAGACCTAAGAGGACATGCAAGTCACAAAACCAATGGAGCCCTCCCAGTAGACATGGGAAGGAATCCAAAGGTGGCCATTGGACAAGTCAAGAAGAATGAGGGGGGAAATGAAAGGGTCCCTGAGATGAGGGTGTCAAGAGTCAACTATGCTCCCCTCACTGGTCCCCACTCTGCAATGAGAAGGCTGGAGTCTACCCATGGACACAAGCATTGAGCCCTACTGCCTGGGTATGGTCTGGTGATCTGCTTGACCTCGTATCTGCAGATTGTCCTAGCTCACAGCATCAACCTCCTAGGGGTGCTGTGGAGAATGAGGGAATGAAAATGTCTACAGGAGGTGAACCACGTGCGAGACAGCAGATCACAACCCAACCTTAAGCAATCAGAACACACAGTTCAGGAAAATTAAAAAGTGTTGGCAACAGCCATCAATACTGCCTCGACATTTGAAAATTCTTCATTATGTGGCCAAAAGTTGGTTAGTTTTAGTCTTCGAGGGCCCTCCTGGGCTCCTCAGCAAATACTGTTCATTGACTCATACAGGGTAAATACTAATCTGGCTCTCATTTTAGAATTGGCCTGTGGATGAGCCTTTGGAAGGTCACCTCTAGTTGTAGAGTAAGCTGGGCTGTTGTAGATGACCTTGAAGGACAGCTGAATGGGACTCATAGGCAGGAAGCCTGTGTGTCTGCATCTTACATGGTGAGGTGTCAAGGGACAGAGGTGACTGTCGATGAAAAGCCTTCAGCATTCCTCTTCAAGTCACAAGGACAACCACCAGAATCACTAAAAATATACCATAGCTGAGAAAAATCCGGGGAAGACAGTGCAGGGGGGAGACATAAGCAGAGGTGGAAATGGATTCCACTCATTATTCACACTGAGGAGCCCAGGGACTTGTCTCTGGCTCACAAAGCAAGAACCAGATCCACACGCCTATTGTGCACATGTGCTGTCTGCAGAGCATAAAAGACAAGAGAAAGCGAAAACCAAGTTCTTTGGAGAGCGGGGCTTGCAGGCCAGTGAGCACTCAGGTGATGCATTCTGCGCTGCCTGGATATTTCAACAGGGCATATTTTACCTTTACAAGTGAAGCCCCAATTCTCCGTACCTGCACCCCCAAAATAGCCCTGTTCATCCTCCAGCCAGGCAGCAGGATCTGAGGTGCCCTGAGGACATAGAGGCTGATCTCCTCCATCCAGCTGCTCACATCTGCCTCTGGGAGATGTCTGTCTGCAGATTTTTCCAAGTGAAAAACACATGTTGAAAAGTAGCTTGATTTTATGAGCCTGGTGGTGCCCCCTCCTAATTACAGCACTTGGAAGGCTGAGGCAGGAGAATTGCTGAGAGTTTGAGGCCACCATGGGTACACAGTGAGTTCCAGGCCAGCCTGGGCTACATAGCAAAAACCTGTCTCAAAAAGACAAAAGAAAAAAATAAGTATGATTTTATAGATATGTCTTAGTAGTAAGATAAAAATAAGAGGGCAAAGTGACTTGTGTCATATAATTTTTCATTTTTATATTTAATGTATATCCTTCAATACTACATAAATATCAAGGCTATGTTTGTGTATTTAAACCGGGAAAGGCCCACTGAGAACACAGCTCAGTGGCAGAGTGCTTGCCTTAGCATACATAGATCCTAGGTTGGATTCCCAGCACTACAAAACAAAACAAAAACATAAGATGGAATATTCCAGAACACATACAAGTCCAAGAGCCTAGACTGAGTAGTGAAGCTTCCTGATTATGTGGAGAGCATAGTTGCTCCCCAGGCTGCTCAGCTGGGTCCTCTGGAGCATCTGCCCTCTCCCCAGGGCAGGGTCCCTACAAAGCATTTGCCTGGCTCCTCAGAAGATGGTGGTGGGCATGGGCCTTGGGGATTCTATATGTTCCACGACTGCATCTCTATAACCTGAGTGAAGACCAGACCTCTGCAAGGAGCCAAACAAAAGGCAGCTGGAGACAAGGTCCATTTGTCTTTCTGGAGCTTACACCCAAGCCTCTGCCACCCACCTCAAAGAAGGGGCCAGGTCCCTCATCTTCGAGAGTGGTGGGTACTGTTCCTGAATGTGGACACTGCCTGGACTCTGGTTCTTCTGGGAGGGATGCTCTGAACCATGTCTGTTCTCCTGCCTTAAGGGAGTGCCTAACTTTCTCTGGCCGGGGGTCTTAGGTTCCATACTCCACATCCCACCTAGGATGGCCAGCCTCCATCACCTGAGGTAGAATGCCTGCCTGAGCTCTCTGCAGAGTCCTGCAAGGCTTGCTTCCTCTGTGCAGGAAGACTTCTTGCTCCCAGCACTTCATTTCTGCCTTCCCTCCATGATTGCCCTTGTCCTTAGCTTGAAGCTGTCCTTGGAACCCGTTTGGTTGGATGACAAACTCTCTGCATACCAGGGAAGGAGTGATGGGTTAGTGCTTAAAAATTTAGTTTATTTTCGTTCTTTTCCATTTTTAAAATTAATTAATTCTGTGTGTATGGTTGGTGTGGCACCCCAAGTGCTTGCCTGTGGCGGGGATGGGGGCTGAGCTCACCTGTGGCAGGGCTTGTTCACCTGCAGTGGCTGAGTTGGAAACATCAGGTGTCCCTCCCACTCCATCGATCTGACCATTCTTGTTTCGAACCACTTTCTACTGATTCGGGCGATTCCTGGGTCTCTGCTCTCCTTTGGGAGTAACAGGCATGTGTAGCTGCACCCAGCTATTATGTGGGATCTGGGGATTCAAACTCAGGCTGTCTGAGGCCTCCTCAGGCCCTCATTCCTGTGCAGGAGGCGCACTTAACCACTGAGCCATGGCTATTTAAATTTACTTATTATTAATTATGAGCATTACTGTATGAACAAATCACATGTTGGTCCCATTTCCCTCGTGTTAAGATGTCCCCTATTCCTCACCCCATTCCACCGAGGGCTCTCCTCAGTGGAGTTATTGATATTCACCATGGGGTTATGAATCAGCCAGTCTTATACATTTTTGAGGACAGTTTCAGATTTATAGAAATAGTATGGAGTATAGAGACAGTCCCAGCCCCACCCCCATGTCTATCTGGTGACATCTTCTGTGGTCCTGCTGGACCTTCCTATGGTACTAGGATTCTGCAGTAGAGTCTGTGGTGACCTGTGCCCCTCCATGGGGTCACATGGAGTTGCCACACTGCCCTGACTCCGACTGTTCACCCTCCCTTAGCCCTATTAGAGTGCCCCGTGTCTGCTGACTCTTCCAAGATGGCAGCATTGGGATCCTACAGGACACTTTGGCCAGGGCTGGGTCTGCTGGAGTCAGCTTCTGGGAATATGTTGACTTGCCCTTTCTTGTCCCCTGCAGGCCTTGCCAAGCCCATTGGGCTGGTAGAGGGGCCAGGTGGCCTGGGCCAGGGAGGTGTGGCTGCCAACCTGCGTGATGACAGCCAGGAAACAGAGGGCAAGTTCGAGGAGTTCGGGTACAATGCACAGCTCAGCGACCGCATCTCCCTGGACCGAACGATTCCTGACTACAGGCCCAAGAGGTGAGCAGCCAGGGCTCTGGCAAGCTGGGGGGTCAGGGAGAGGGGCTCTTCTATGGAGTGTCTGGGAGCCAGGGCCTGTGGAGTCCAAGGGCTACAGTTGTCCAGATGTCCCCTGATCTCTCTGTCTCTCTCTTTGTGTCACTGTCTCCCCAACCTCTCTGTCTTTAACTTCCTTATTCTCTGTCTCCCTCTGTCTCTCTGTCTCCCCTTACTCCCCCCCCCACACACACCTCTCTCTGCTATCAGACCTGCTCATCCTCTCTGGCACCCAGGCACAGAACTGACCCCTTCTTCAAACCTTTGGACTCAGAGGCAGCCTGGCTGCCTGGGCTAAGCCCCAGCTGTGGCTGTACATGTGGGAACACATCCACACACAATCCTGAGCCGGAGGCCTCGGCACCTGCTCAGCACTATCATGCTGCTCCAGGAGCCTCTTGTGCCTGGAGGACATCACTAGTCAGTCAGGGCCTGTGAGCCTCTTGTCCCACCACCCACAATGCAAAGCAGTGGCAGATCAGAAAACTCTCCTCCCTCATTGCTGTGGTCTTACTGTGTCACTGAGGGCTGGGTCCTTGTCCCCGATGATGGCATCCTTTTCCAAAAGCACACCTGACAGAGTTGAACTTAAGCAAACACCTTATTAAGGGGACCAGCTAAAGTTAGGCTCCCCAGTATCTAGGCCTTGAGTTGATAGTCGTGGGCTGGCTCTCTTGGGCTTCGTCCCTGGGCAAGAACGTTTAGCAACTTCTTGACACCTGAGCTTAGGGCTAGGCACCCAGGTCAGTGTGTCATGTGGGACCTGGTAAAGGTGAATGGGTGGTAGGCCAGTCGACAGCTCCTTAGCACTGCCACACACACTGGGCCTCAAGACCAGAAGCATGAACCCTCCCTCCCTCACCTGGCCCACCTCTGAGTCCCTCTCCTTGGTGCTCCAGCTGGTCTCCAGGACCTCATTCCCTGCACCCTTGCTTGCCTGCACATGGAGCAGGGTGTCAAGGAGGCCAGGGCCCCAGGTCTCAAGTGGCCTGAGTGGGTGTCTGTGAAGGCCCATTGATGGGAGCAGCTCTTGGGACTGCACTGGGCCACGGTGGCCTGCCAGGCTGCAGAGCAGAGACTGCTTCTCGGGCTTATTATGGTGGCTGTGTTGCTTTAAGCCCAAAATAACTTGTATTTTTGATGCCTGATATTTTTATTTTGAGCATTTTTTAAAACTCAGAAGTCTGGGGGTGGGTGGGGAGAGGAGTAGACGCTCTCATGCCCCTGTAAATAACCAACCCCTACCTCATCCGTGCTCTGTAAATAAACCAAATAAACTCATTGCTGCTTTGCCAAACTGAAAAGTAAAACAACAACTCGGAAGTCTGAATTATTCACATCCTGAGACATACCCAAGGAACTGGCCGCTGCTTTCAAATTATGGGTCACACAAAGATTTAGAACATGTCCTGGTGGAGTGGGTGAGATGCAGCTCTTAGGTCTGAGTCTGGGGTCCTGGCCTAGGAGAGAAGAGGAAGAGAAAAGGGATGTGGGACAGTCTCTCCACCTGGACTGTCACCTGTTCCAGAACATGTCACACCCATCCTTTCAAAGCCTGCAGGGTCACTTCACAACATGGGTGGTCAGAACACCAGTGTGACACTCAGCCGTGAGAGGCTCGGCCAGGAACAGATTAGAGCTGCTGAGAAATAAAGCCCGAGCACTGGAGGATGTAGCTCAGCCAGTGAGCTTGGCTTCCAAGCAGAAGGGCCTGAGTTCGATGCCTACTATCCACATTGAAAAGCTAGATGTGTGGTGCACACACTTGCAATCCCAGTCCTAGGGAGGTGGAGACAGGAGGACCCCTGGGGCTTACTGACCACCAGCCTCGCCTAATGGTAAGCTTCAAGTTAATGACAAACCCTGTCTCAAAGGAGTTGGGTGACATTCCTCTGGCTGTCCTCTGGCCTCACACATGTGCGCCTGCATACAAATGAGCATCTATACACACAAAGCCTCCCCACACACATTAAAGCATAGTAATCACTTAAAAACTCACAAATGCGTGGGAAGCTGGGCATGGACATCTGACTCGATGCAGGGTGATGGATAAAGCCATGTAGGCTCTGAGACAACATGCAGAGAGACACCCCAACTTTCCAACGGACCAGCCCCAGCACTTCCTTCTCAGCCCTTCTGTGATTGTTCCTGACCCAGAACCTCCCTGAGGCCCCACATTCCTGATCTCTGGAGCCATGACAGGAGCCAAGGTGATGGCTGTTCTGTGCAGTCAACATCGGGGCACCAGTGAGGAATGCCAAGGTGGACATGTGAGCTGTGACATCGGAGGTGTCATCCACCCAGCAAATCAACACCTGGTGCTTATGGAGCCAGTGGGTGTCTGTGGGTGGCCAAATGGGTAAACTGATAACCCACTCTCAATCCAGGCCTGCTCAAAACTTTCCTGCTTTCATTCCTTTGAAAACCTCACCCACTACTCAACAGGTGTGGTCATCAGACACCAGGCTGCAGGAGCGTGTGCGTGCGTGCGTGCGTGCGTGCGTGTGTGCGTGCGTGCCTCTGTGTGTGTGTGTGTGTGTGTGTGTGTGTGTGTGTGTGTGTGTGTGTGTGTGTGTGTGTGTGTGTGTGTGTGTGTGTGTGTGTGTGTGGTCCAGCACCAGCTGGCAGCACGATCTGCTCAAAGGAACGTTCCGGTGCTTCTCCATCAGATCCATCCTCAGGATCCCTTTGTCTGGAGGTGGAAAGCTCTCCTAAGCTCTCCTAATTAAGCAGTGGCTTTCATTATGGCACAAAGCATATTACCTAGATCTTGGTTGTTAAGACTGCCTCCGGATGAACAAATGCAAGTTAAGCCGTGTCATCAAAATGAACGCCCTTCCCCAGAAGCTGCCCTGATGCTGGTTTGTGGTCTCCACGCATGTTCATTGTTTAACTGCGAACAGCTCAGTTGTCAGCTTCACTCAGTGCAGCCCGCGTGCATGGCAGATAGAGGCTGAGCCTGCACACTGGGTTCCAGTTGGCAGCTATAGCTGCCCCATTCCAGGAAAGCGCTGGGTCTGTGTGGGGAAGACAGGTGTCTCAGACAGTAGGGACAGGGGAACTGGGGGTCTCGGAAGTTGTGCCTTGAGTCCTGTGTCTGATACCCTGGTTTCTTCTTTTGTTTGGTTTTGTTTTCTGAGACAAGGTCTCCCTACTTAAAGGCTAGCTTTAAGTTCACAATCCTCCTTCCTCAGCCTCCTAACTCCTAGGATGACAGGTATGTGTCACCTGGTTTCTATCTTTCCCGGACTTGGAGCCTTGTCCCAGCCCTGTGACTCATCCTCACCAGCTCATACCTTTTCCTATTACCATGCATCCTGTTCCTTCTGCAGGACAGCCTGCTCCCCCTGCTGTGGAGTCCCCCTCCCCCCGGGGAAGCCAATGGCCCAGCCATCTCTGGAACTCAAGACCCTGAGGATGATGCACAGAGTCAAAGTGTCCCTGTGGCAGTAGAGCCTGGGTTAACACAGCCAAGCTGGAAGGCCAAGGCCAGCTGTCCTCTAGCTCCCTCTCAGATGTAGATCTGCTGGTGTTGGGGCAGGGCCCATGGAATATGGGCTACTCAGCAGGAAGTGCCAGACTCTGACTCTGCATTAGCTATAGAACACCTGCAGCCTCCCAAGGACTGTGGTCTAACCTGCCCCTCTCCTGCTAGGTGATCTCTGCCCAGGGCCCACTGAGCACCCAAAGCTCCCACATGGAGTCCTTGGCTGGGGCTGCAAAAGGGTCCAGCATAGCTGCTGAAGGCTGATCAAGAACACCAAGAGCTGAGTTGACCCTGGAGTATAGATCATTATCTGGCCCCTTGGGCATCTCCATCACCTGTGACCCCAGGGGCTGCCCGGAGGAACAGGGAACACACCCACAGCCCTATGGGGGGGGGAGGGTTAAAGGAGTCTGCCTCCAGATGGCTGGGCCTACCAGTGTCTCTGGAGGTGGCTTGGTGGCTAGTGAGAGATCCCTTCCTGCCACCATAGGAAAGGTCTGTGAGACTCTTTCTTCTGACATGTGGCTGAGGTAAGCAAGTGTTGCCTGTTCTTGGCCCCCGAGGCTCTGTGAAAAGGAGCTCAGCTGGCAGGAGCCATATGTGGGCTGCCTGATGCTTCTTGGTCCACATGGCTGTCGGTCTGCATGTGGAGCGTGTGTGGCCTAGGAGTGTCCCTCACTCTACAAACAGGCGTTGTGTAAGCATGGACACCTCCACAAGTCCATAACATGCCAGTGGGGTTATGCCTGGGACTCTGGATAATGCACATGTGTGTATGTGAACATGTGTGTGCAGACGTGTGCATTCACACAATACTGTGTATGCATGTGTACTCATGTGTTCAAATGCATATGTGTGTGATCATTCACGTGGGTGTGCTGCAGGAAGGTCTCTGGGAACCTGGATGGACAGGTGAACTCAGTCTTTGAAAGATGATCTCCCACAGGAGCCCCCAACATTCCTGATCCTTAGTGTCTTCTCCCTCTGACTGGAGGAAGTCTCTCCTCTGCTCAGTAACCAGCAGCCTCAGCAGCAGGACGGCAGGCGTTTCATGGGCGGCGCCTCATTGATAATTCTGAGCTTGCACAGATACTCTGCAAGGACAGGCATGTGTCACACACCGTGACAGCTGCTCCCGGGAGACACTGCACCACCGCCAGAGTAGCAGTGCTCCCTTGGGACCCGCCTTCCAGGAACTTCCCCAGTCGATATTCCCAGAAACACTGTCACAGTTTCCGAGGGCACGACTTTCTGTCTGCGGAGGCTGAGTGGTGTCCCCCAGCAGGCGACATGAATCCTGTTGCTATGCAGCAGGCTCCCTGGGGGACACACTACCACTTCACTTCCTCTCATTCTACACTTAGCTCTCCAGGTCATGGAGGGCATCCCAATAAATTTCTATTAGTTCTGCTGGCCTGGCAGGTGCCATCTTGGAGCTTGGCAAATACGCTCTTCTTGCTGTCTCCGTGGCAGGAGCCCTTGCCTTGCTGCAGCCACTCCCATCTCTGTGGTCCCTGGAGAATGTGCATCCAGCCTGGACCTCACTATCCTCTGCCAGCTCATGCACACACCCCCTGGGCTACTGTGTGCCAGTTCTGGATGGGAGGGGACACTGCCCCTAGAGAAGCGATGGTGGGTCCAATTTTGGAAAACCTAGCTGTTTGGTTGCTGCCTATCAGTCCTCCAGGTTGCCCACACAGCAAGGCTCAAGCATGAGGCACTGTCACCGTCTCTTAGTGTGGAGCGGACCAAGGTGTGGTTTCAGTCATGAAAAGCCCTCAAATTTTGTTTCCTGACAGAAACAATGCCATTTAAGTTAGGAGACGAGCCCTGCGATTCCCATATGCTGAGTTATTCCAGGGCTGTGGTATAGCATTTTGCTCTCATTTCTTTCTGTGACATTAGCGTCCTGGGGTTGAAAACAGTCATGAGCTAGGTGCGTGCTCAGGAACCCAAGATTAGGAGAGGGCATGGGGTGTCCCTGAAACAGTCTCTTGTGAGCGTCTTTCCCACACACAGTCCAGAGCACCACACCAGATCAGCACCCTGAATTGTAAGACCCCAATCTCAAAGGACACTCTTTACAGAAGGACCAGTCACCTCTGGGGCATGTCCTTTAGAGAGAATAAGACATTTGTCAGATCCATGTCAGTGTCCCTGAGAAGTTTCTTTGTTTCTCCCTCTCTCTGCCTATCACTATTTCTCTCTCTCTCTCTCTCTCTCTCTCTCTCTCTCTCTCTCTCTCTCGATGCCTTTTTCCTGTCAGTATGTGTCTTTAGTTCTTTGTCTCTGCCTCCCTTTTCTATCTCTGAGTCTGTCTTTATTTCTCCCTCCCTCACTTCCCCCTCCCAAGATGGGCCATTGTCTTTCCCCATCTTTTCTTCTCCTCAATAAAATTCTTGAATTGGATTGGTCCAAGCCAGAAAACAGACATTTCCCAGCATCCCTTATAGGTGTGCTGACCATGAGGCCTGGTTTGGTAGGTGGGATTCAAGTGGCCATGGAAGTGTGCTGGGAGCCTGGCTTTCCTGGGCTCCATGAAGAACAGGGGCCATTCCCTAGTACCACAGCCATCCGCTGGACTTCAGCTCTTCCTGTTCCCAATATCACAGCCTGAACTGTGCCCTCTCCCACACACTTTGAAGTCCTAACCCCCAGGACCCCATGCTTCATTTGGAAACAGGGCCGCTGTGGTTGTGATTAGTTAAGAAGAGGAAGCCGCCCTGTCCCTATGTGATTGTGTCCCCGTGAGGCCCGTGTGGCTGTTGAGGAGCTGTGCACGCCTGCTTTGCAGGGAGCGTTGTGCTTTTCTGTGTTGAAAGACATGGTCACTTTCTGCAAATGTTCTAAGAGCATCTGAAAAAAAAAAAGAATAAACGCTCCCTGAAAGCATTAGAGATGTGTCCTGTGATTCCTGTGGGCTTCTCCACCCCTGCCCTCTGAGATGCCCAGGCCGCACCCATTGGTCAGATCCTCCAGCTCTTCCCAACAGTCTCTCCCCAGTGAGCTGAGTTTCTGGCTTCCTTGGTGAGAAAGGCTTGTCACTATTTCATCTCCCTCAGAATCAGACCTCCTTACCCCAAATGTTGTCACATCCCTGTCTACCCCTGCATGAGCACTCTCTGGGTTCTGGAGGGGGTGGTCGTGGTTGCCTGATACACCTCTCCCATCATATCATGTTTCCAGCCTTCTTACAAGTCACTCCTCTGTAACTGTGTCGTCAGCAACAAATGCAGATGTGATTGACTTAGCTGAATAGCCTCACCCTTTAAGGAAGTGGGTTCTGTCCCTTGCTTCACCTGATTACCTTCTTTTTCTTCTTTTATTCATTTCTTCTTTGTTGTGGATGTTGTTTTAAGACCAGGCCTCACTCCAGCCTGGCTGGCCTGGAACTCAGTATGTAGTCCAGGCTTTTCTCAAGCTCATGGTGATCCTCCTGCCTCAGCCTCATGGGTGTTGGGATTACAGGTGTGAGCCATCTGTCTCACCAGGCTCATTTCTCCTCTTCCTCCTCCTTTTTAAAAAAATATTTTTTATTGATTTGCAAGCAGAGAGAGAAACAGAAAGAAGAGAGACAGACAGAGAGAATGGGCGCACTTAGGCCTCCAGCCACTGCACACGAACTTCAGATGCATGTGCCACTTTGTGCATCTGGCTCTACATGGTCACTGGGGAATCCAACCAGGGTTGTTAGACTTTGCAGGCAAATGCCTCAACCACTGAGCCATCTCTCCTACCCTGGTTTGGTTTATTGAGACAGGGTTTTCTGCTGACCTCAAACTATTATGTAGCCAAGGACGGCCTTGAACTCCGGATCCTCCTCTCTCAACCTCCTGAGTGTTGGGTTCAGAGGAATGTGCCATCACACCTGGTTTTATTTCTTCATTTTTGATGGTGACCCTAATTTGCTGTTTGTCTAATGCCTGTGAATTTCACATACTTTCACTGCTGTTTGAGGCATAACACATCCTCCCCAAGCAAGGCCCTCTTTCTGTGTCTGGTGCTGACCCCCCAGACAGGCTCTGCCTTTTCCTGCTCCCCCACCTCCAAGACACAGTTTCAGAGGCACGGGCGTACTCCGTCCATCTTGTCCACGTTCTCAGGGTGGTCCAGGCAGTTTATCATTCTTAGTTCCCAACAGTCAGGTATCCCTTGCACACCTCCCCTGGCTCAGCAGCTGCTGTTGGACATTTACAGCTTGCTCTTCTGGGTTGCTGGTCACTGCCTGCCTGGACAGAGAAGGTCAGGACTCTGCAGTCTGTGCTGCCTATCTGGACTTCACAACTTGTTCCCGATCCTGCTCTGAGACTGCAGGCACTTCTGGGGCTAAGCTGAGAAGATGGCCCTGCTCCTTGCACTGGACCTCATGAGTCCCTGTTCCCTTGCTACTGGGTGTTCCCTGAGGCTCAGTGTGGGACCAGCAAGGACCAGAACATTTGCTAAGCCTCCTGTGCAGGCTGGCACAGACTCGGTGCACAGGAGGCCATGACTTCCAAAGGAATGTGCCAGGCTGTTTCTTCTTGTAGTATCCCATGATTTTTATTGGCAGTGCTGCTCCAGCTCAGAGTTTAGAACAGGCCAGGATGGTGCCCCATAGGAGCCGCCCTTATTCCACCTGCCTGCCGTACCCACCACTGACTGCCAATCTCCCATAGGTGCAGACAAATGACCTACTCTGAAGACCTGCCCCAGGTCTCTGTAGTCTTCATCTTTGTCAACGAGGCCCTCTCTGTCATCCTGCGCTCTGTGCACAGTGTGGTCAACCACACTCCCTCCCAGCTCCTGAAGGAGGTCATTCTGGTAGATGACAACAGTGACAATGGTGAGTGGTGCTGTACTGAACACATAGCTGTCTGTGGAAGGCTCTGTAGGGGGCAGTTTCCTGAAGCATTCCCAGCCAAAGGATGCTAACTGGGGACTCGAAGCCCCAGAATTTACCTGCCCAGCTCTGGAGACAAGAGACCACGATAGAGGTGAGGACAGGGGGCGCTCCTTGGTGGGTGTCTTCCTACCTTCAGCTATTTTCAGCAATGCCTTGGGCTCTGGGCTGTGACTCACTACTATACCCACACACAGCCCTCCCTGTGACTGAGTGTTCTTCTCAGGAGGCTCGTCTACATTGTGGGCTGTGTCAGTGTTTTGTTACTGACTTGTAAGAATTGGAATAAAGTAATAATATCAAAATTTACTATTTTAAGTATGTGTTCAATGACACTGAGGACATTCATGTTGTGAAACCACCGCAACTAACAGAACCTCAACCACAACGTCTCTCACAGAAATCTTTTTTTTGTCATTTGAATAGTGTCATTCCGTGTCTCTGAATGACTTGTGTGGCCCATATCTCATAGAGATATTCCTGCCTCCGCCTCCCAAGTGTTGAGATTACAGGTGTATGTATACCACCATGCCAGGCCACCATGCCAGGCCACCGAACTCTTTCATCTTCCCAAACTAGGATGATTAATGCTGATTGTCAATTTGACAGAATCTAGAACCACCCAGGAGACAAATCTCTGGGTCTGTCTGTGAGGGACTTTCTAGATTCGGTTCACTGAAATGGAAAGACCCACCCTAACTATAAGCAGCACCATACTGTGGGCTGGCATCTTGAACTGAATTCAAAGAAGAGTGTGAGCTGACCAGCGGCATCCATTACTTTCTGCTCCTTGCTGTGGACACCGTATAACCAGCCGCTTCACACTCCTGCTGCCATGTGCCTTTCCAACCACGGTTGGCTGTGACCACAAACTGTGAGCCAAAATAAACTCTTTCTTCCTTAAGTTGCTTGGGTCAGATATTTGCTAGTGAGAAAATTAATCTACAGATAAAAACTGTTCCCATCGAACATCGACTCCCAGCCCACCCTAATCCCTGGAACCTTCCTGTCACCTTTCTGCAGATCGGATGGCTCTTAGCATCTCACAGGGTCAATCAGCTGTACTTGTCCTTTAGTAATTGGCTTGCTTCCCTTAGCATGATGACATGGTCCTTTGGTGAAGCAGCAGGTATCAGAACTTCTTTCCTGTTAAGGCCGAGTGACTCCCTTGTATCAAGGGCCCTCAGTCTGTTCACTTGCTCATCTGTCCAGGGCCTTTGTTTCTGTGTACTCCTCAGTAGCTGGGTTCTCTGTCTCCTGCCTCTATTGCTTATGTCCACCTGACTCGCTTTCTCCTTTACCAATGGAGGACCAGCTTTGTGAGGCAGGAGACTGGTCCCTCAGTGATCGTCCCACCATGTTGGATCTCAGCCAGCCCCAGTGGGGCCTCAAAGCATGTTTATGAAATGCTGATCCGTGAGTTCAGTGGCCTGGGGCTCTACTTCATGTGACACCCTAACATCTTTCTCTCTCCCCTCCAGCGGAACTGAAGTTCAACCTGGACCAGTACGTCCACAAGAGGTACCCAGGCCTCGTGAAGGTTGTGCGCAACAGCCGAAGAGAAGGCCTGATCCGTGCGCGGCTGCAGGGCTGGAAGGTGGCAACAGCCCCTGTTGTTGGTTTTTTTGACGCCCACGTGGAATTCAACACAGGCTGGTGAGGGCTGGGGCAGGTGAACACATAGGGCTCTGATCCGGGTACGCAAGGCTGGGGGTTGGCTGTTATGGGACGTGTGGGCTGTGAGGCCCTGAAAGGTTTCCAGAGGCGGGCTCTGAGCACTGACAGACACAGTGGATCCTCCTCACTCAGGATTGAGCTCAAGTGAGAAATGAGGATGTGAAGGGGACTTCCCCTTCCTGGGGCCACAGTCCAGCAAGTGTGCAGGGTGGCTTCGAGAAGCACCCTGCCCACCCCTCTGAGGAGGCTCAGGCTCTCGTGGCCCTCCTCTGGAGCTCTTTGAGGCGACCCTTCTTTTCCCATGATTCTGTCAGCTGCTCACATCCTGTCTCATCAGTGATGTCATCATCTGTCCCCTTCAGGGTCACCCCATAGGATGGTGTAGGTTGTGCATCCCACAACTGACAGTGTACCATCATCAACTCCCTGAGGGATGCCGGACACGTTGAGGAGCAAATCCGCCATGTAAAAATGCAATTTTAACCTGGTGTAACTTTAATTTTCATAACTAGAATCCCAGTTATCCATCTGCAAATAACACCCTTCCCAGCACCACCTGCACTGTAGATCCTGCATGGTTAGCAGATGTGGCATTTACAGAGTCTTCTTTGGCGTGCTTTGCTAATTAATTATTCAATTAGACCTCTCCCAAAGCTGAGAGTTGGGTAAATAAATACAGGCTCTTGCTAGATAGATAGGAGCATGAGGCTCTCCAGGTTAGGGTCAGGGGCTGGCCACACCCCAGGCTGCCCTCTCTTAGCATCGCCAAAGCATCTGGGTCTTTAAATCACTATTCAGCCTGACCTTGGGTCTTAGGTGGACCCCCAGCTTGAGTGTGGCCTCTGAGGCCCACCCCGGGGTTCCCACACAGCTGAGATGTGGAAGGCATGAGACAGTCCATTATTTCTGCCCCTTTCTTTCTGCTCTTAGTGTCTCTCCTGCCTTTCTCCTGTAGTCTCCTGCCCAGCCCCGCCCCCAACATGTGGCCTGGAATGCCCACTCATCCCCAATGCTCTCCTGCTCAGTGTCTCCCTGCTTCCTGCTCCTATACAATGCCTTTCACCCTCTCCTATACCCTGTACTCAAGCCTGTACTCCTTGTCCTCGGCCCTCTCAGCAGGGCCTGTGGTAGAGGCTAGACACTGCATACATCGTACTATAAACTCCCGAAATCATGAGTATTTGATTTCATGACCAAATGCACAGCCGTGAAGACCAGGTGTGGCTGGCAGTAGATCGCCACCATTTGCAAGTGCCTCGGGTCCCTGGAGGGAGGGAAGGGCGGGGGGATTAGGCTGAGAGGCCTCTATGGAACCTTTCAGGCCCTAGCTGACTCCATGAGGATTCCAAGTGTTCACATGTCCAGCACCAACCAGTCAGGAAGGGTGAGACCTAAGTCAGGGTGGGGCTGAAGGCAAGGACACAGCTGTCCAGCAAGGTGGGAATTGAACCAGACACAGCTCTAGGCGAGGGCTCTATACTCGTGATCAGCGAGACTCCCGCCTCTGCCTCTGGGAGAAGTGGCTCTTTTCTGGGTGGGCAAGGGTCTTGGGACAGCCATTACTCATGTCTCCACAGGGCTGAGCCTGCCCTCACACGGATCCGGGAGGACCGTCGGCGGATCATCCTGCCAGCCATTGACAACATCAAGTACAGCACGTTTGAAGTGCAGCAATATGCCAGCGCCGCCCACGGCTACAACTGGGGCCTGTGGTGCATGTACATCATCCCCCCTCGGGACTGGCTGGACCGTGGCGATGAGTCAGCACCCATCAGGTGAGCCAGGGGCGCCATGAGGGCCAGGAGGTATCAGCACAGGTGGCTCAGGATCGGGGAGAGTCATTCCATTCAGAGTTCCCAGCCTACACCTGGGCAGGCCCAAGTTGAAACAGGCTTCAGGGAGGGACAAGGGCTGCCAGGGCTACAAGGGAGCCGAGGACAGGAAACCTGGGCAGGATTGGCCAGGTCGGGTCAGATAGGATGTGTGGTGAAGAAGAGGCAGAAAGAAAGGCAGAAACAAAGATGGAGACAGAAAGATGACGGCGAGATGGAGCAAGACAGAAATGAAGATCTCGAGGCAGAGACAAAGAGACTGAGAGACAGAGATAGACACTGAGAAACGGACAGAGATGGAGAAGGGAAGCCCGGGGACAGAGGACAGCAGAGCCTGTGAGCGACTTGGTCCTCTGAACACAGACTCTAACATCCACTGATTGTCCTGCAGAGCATTTTTTAGTTTGAATTAGTCCCTTAGACTTGAGGAGGGGGGATTTTTAACTTTAAAAGAAAAACCATGATTCCAGTGTTTCACAAGAACTGGGCACCTCATTGGTCCTGCCAAGGGTGTGGGAGCTTCTCCAGACTCAGCCACTCACTGTCCCTTCCTGCAAGTCAGTTTTCTTCACATGGCATCACAATAAAGCTGCAGTTTTCAGGCCCTTCCTTAGGTTCCCACCACCTGATGAGCCCCTGGGAAATCTGTATCCAGGCATGTGGTGGCTTGTGCTACTTTCTCCTGAGGACCTGAGTGGGTGCTGGCACTGTCCCTGGAGCAAGTGACTATCTCCAGACCTCGAAGAGCCATGAGCACCATTGGCCACCTCACCTGGACTCCCATCTATGGGTCTTAGGGGCTTAGCAGAACCCCTTCCACAACTCCCGGTGCAAACCAGTGCATCCCATCTGGAATAAGTCACCCTGATCGGGAATGACTGAGGCCATCCATCGTGGCACTTTGGACCATGTGGGTCTCCTGGAGCCTTTTCCACTGGCCCGCAGCTCAGTTTTGCAGACTGTGGAAGCCACTTACCTGAGCATTGTGCCAGGAGCCCTGGGACCTGGTGTGCATCTCCCTCCTGCTGACAAAGCACCGTTGGTGCAGAATCCAGCTTGAATGCTCAGCAGTGAAGTTGGAGCATTGGCAGATGAAATCACATTCCCCAACCCACACTTCACATTTCACAGAAAGAAAAGAGAAAAAAAAACCTGCTTACGTCCCAGAGGAAATGGCTCAAAATGGTAAGACTAATGAGCTCCCAATGCTGGCAAAGCACTCTACCACCTCTCCTCTCCACCCTCCCCTCTGGCTCCACATGGTAATTTCCCCAGAGAGGGACGAGGGAGCTCAGAGCTCAGCTATGGCTGCTAGACCTAGTCACAGAGCTCCTCACAATTCAAGGCACACAGATGGATCCCTTGGGGCAAGCCAGAACAGGAAGTGATGTTCTGAAGGTTATTTTTCTTCATTTGATTTATGCCTCGTGATCCCAATTAGCAGCACGATGAATGCCTTGTGTGTGACGTTTTAGAAGTCAGTGAAAGCCAGAAGTCTAATGGGAGGTGTCTCCCACAATTCTGGGCAGGTTCAGGATACCTAAGCTACAACAGGAAACAGGTTTGTTGGCCTGATGGAGTCTTGTAAGGTGGTGGTTCCCAAACTGCCCCTTGACTATCACCTAAGAGAGCTATTAAACCTAATGCCAGAAACCAACCGACCAATGGGGACAGCTTAACAGATACTACTTTTTAAAAAAGATAGGCCAACCCTCTGAAAGATGCCAAGTAGAAGCCCCCCTTGAAAGGATGGTAACAGAAAGCTCAATTAGACACCACTGCGTGCTCTCTAGAATGGCTGAAGTGAGGACTGACAATACTCTGTGCTGATGTGCAAGCAGACCACACAGAAATGCAGGCCCAGCTAGTGAAAGTAGAATAAATAGGGAAGCCTTTTTGGAAAACTGGCAGTCAATTTATAATGTTGTAAAACTTCCTTTATGGCTGAGGCATTCTATTCCTGGAAGTTCACAAAATGAATAAAAAAACTATTAATTACCTTCCTGTTGCTGGGACCAAACACCTAGCCAGAAGCAACTTAAGAAAAATGTTTATTTAGGTCTATGGTTCAAGGTTACAAGTCATTATGGTGGGGAAAGGATGGGGGCAGCAATTATAGCCAACTGGCCAGATTTAGTCCAGAGTGAGGAAGCAAAGAGTGAAGAATTTTCTGGAAAAGAATCCTGTCAGCCATCTCCTCCCTCACACTGGAGGATCAAGAACAGGCAAGAGTCCTATTTAGCATGGCTTCTCTCACAGTTGAGGATCTGTACTTTCTGTTAATCATTCTGATCAAGCTCATCTCTCCTCAGATGGTAGGGTCTATGCTGAACCATCAAAAGAGTGACCAGTTTCCAAGGAAAAAAAAACACCTTCCAACAGACATCTGTCCACCTTCTCCAGCTTCCCATTACAGACTAGACGTTTTACAAGACTGTGCATTGGGAGAGAGAAGTAACAAGATATCCCAGTGTCATACACTGGCTCTGAACTAACAACTCCTGAGGCCAATGTTCTGGTGGCCTCCACTCAGAACCACAGCTTCTGCAATGCAGGTGCTGAGCACGCTGGCTCCAGTCCATCCTACCATTGCTCCAGTGGCTTCCCAGGCTCACCTCTGCAGTCTCTAAATGCAGACTTGGAATAGATGAAGTCTAGTATCTCATGAGCTAGAACTACCAGAAACAAGATATGGAAGAAAGGAGAGGGCCAGGAGAGGGAGGCCCATGAGGCTCACCTTGAAGCAGAGAAAGAGCCTGCCTCCCTGTTTTCTAACAGTGCTCTGGGATGACAGAAGCCCCTCACAGCTTCTGGCTTTTTACATGGGGTCTGGAAATCAAACTTGAGTACTCAGGCTTGAGCAGCAAGTGCTTTGTGCATTGAGCGATCTCCCCAGCCCCGGATCCACTTTTAATGTTACAACACCAGGGCTTGCCCAGTCCTAAAGGCCCAGAAGACAGAGCTAGAGGCAGGAGATAGGGCCTTGGGCTAAGCAGATCCCTGGCCAGAAACCTACAAGACCTGTTTCTGTGTCTTACTGTCTCCTGCTCCAGGAGGCTCAGGAGCGGGGCTCATACCCATAATGACTAGGGCACTCCCCTCTAGGCCCAAGAAGCTCTCAGCTGAGGCATCCATAGCTCTGCTGTTTGCTGAAATCACAGCAAAAATTTCTCATGCAAATAAACTCAGTGCCAGCTGATTCCATCACCTCTGGAGTTGAGGTTTATTTTGGAACTCAGTGATGATAAAAATTCATTATAATAGTCTTGGCAAGGAATTCAACACTTTGCTTCATCAGAAATCCCCTGGGATTGTTGTTGTGAAGACAAGAAACACACCTGTTGTTGTAATCACAACTTAACCAATTGAATGCTTGCTACTGAAAATCAAACAGTTTCAACACCCCGTACTGCCAGCTCTGTGGCCAAATCTAATCCTAGAACAAATTGCATCTTTGTGCTAATAAAGGACAATCTCTTTTTAGTGCCCCTGTGGCTCTCAGATGGGCTTTTATCTCTGATTTCTCAGTTGATGGTGGAAATGTTCTTTTAAATTATGACACAGACCAATGTCTTCCCATTGTTTTTATCAGAAAGATTCAGGCCATCTTCCATTGCAGGAGGAGTGGAAGATTAGGGACCAGAGATGTGAGTCGGGCTGCAGGCATCTGCCTTCCCTGGCTTCAGCTTGTGGAGAGGTGAAAGGCTTTGCTGAGTCCCTCAAAGCACCCTGGGCTTATAGGAAGCTAAGCCCCAGAGCTGAGAAAATCTGGTTCTGAGGCAAAATCTTTCATGCAAAGCCTAGAAGGTCTAGGTGTGGCATGTGGTTTGTGGTCCATTTGTGGCTTTAAAAACTTATTTTTGTATTTGTAATGTTGTGTGTAGTGTGGTGTGGTGCACAGTAGTCTTGCCTATGCAGTGTGTTGGAGAGTTGGGGGGTTGTGGCACTTGTCTACAGTGGCTGGAGCAGAATGTAGGGTGTCCTGCTCTGCTGCCCTTCCACCTGGTCTTGCTTTGAGCCAGCCTTTTGATGATTCTGGAACTTTCAGGGCTCCATGATTCTTGGGTCTCTGTAAGGCACACGTGCTTGCTCAGGAAGAGAGATGGCTGCTGAGCCATCTCTCCAGCAATACGTGAACTTGAAAAAAAAACTTTTTTATTTACAGCTTTCACAAGTATAGACATAATAAACCATGATAATGCCCTCACTTCACTCCCATTCTCTCAAATCCAGCCTCCAATTAGTCTCTCTTCTGTTCTGATGTCATCATCTTTACCTCCTATTATGAAGGTCTTGTGTAGGAAGTGTCAGGCACTGTGAAGTCCTGAACATCAAGGCCATTTTGTGTCTGGAAGTTTGCATAGTAAGCAATCCCATCCTTTCTTTGGCTCTTACAATCTTTCCTCCACCTCTTCCACAATAGATCCTGAGCCTCGGGAAGTGTGATAGAAATGTCCCAGTGCTGAACACTCCACTGTCATTTCTTCTCAGCACTATGGTGTCTTTTGAGTTATCCCGGTGGTCACCACCATCTGAAAAACAGAAGCTTCTCTAGACAAGAGTGAGAGTAGCATTATTATATGGGTATGCTCATTTAAAAAAAAGTGCTTGTAAGGCAGTTTGATTGGCATAATATATGCATTTAGCCAGACAGCAGCAGGTGTTACTCCCCTAGGGCTCATGACCTCCCCACCATAGGGTTTTGACTAGGTCTTCAGTACCAGGCATGCTTTCCCTCCCTTGGAGAAGGCCTTCCAGTCCAATTAGAGAGCAACTGGTTTCCCCACAATAGATGTGCCACTATTGCTCCAGTTGGCACATTTTTCCTGGCTGGCCAGTCTTACGGCTTGCACGGTCCACTGCTGTTCACCACTGTTGATGACTTCTCTCTCCCATAGGGCTGCATGCAACCACAGCTTTTACCAGCTTTCTCACCGCTGGTTAACAGGAAGGAGGTTTCCAACTCAGCTCCATCTTGATTTCTCAGTGACCTGCAGCCCAAGCATGTGGAGTCATCTCCAATAGGGTCTTACCATCTCATTCTGGTGGACAACCAAGAGCTTTGGCAATGGCCTGTAATGTTTTGAGGGCCTCAGAAACCTCCCTGGCCAACAGCTCACTGGAAGGTATCCCATCCCTGACACTGAAGTTTTTCTAGTAAGAATCTATGACTTCTGGGTGTGCCATTATCTAAAGAAGTAGGTTTCCACATGGTTTATTCATAACATCTTAAGTGGAGGGTTTTGGTTAACCCTCCTCCCACCCTTCCTTTCCTCACCCAGTAATCTCCTCTACTCATGTATCTACAATACCCTCCCTTAAGTCCTCTCCTCTCCTCCCTCCCTTATAGCCCCCTTTCTAGCTCACATGCAAATCTAAACATTGGTAGCTAGGATCCACAAGTGACAGAGAGCATGCAGCATTTGGTTTTCTGAGCCTGAGTTACTTCACTTAGTATAATCCTTTCCAGATCCATCCATTTCTCTGCAAATTTCAAAATCTCATTTTTCTTTACTGCTGAATAGAACTCTGTTGTATAAATGTACTATATCTTCATGCTTCATTCATCAGTTGAAGGACATCTATGCTAGTTACATTTCCTAGCTATTGTGAATAAAGCTAAAATAAACATGGCTGAGCAAGTATCTCTAAGGCAGTGACTAGAGTCCTTAGGATATAAGCCAAGATGTGGTATAGCTGGGTCATATATATGGTAAGTCTATTCTCAGCTGCCTCAGGAACCTCCACACCGCTTTCCACAATGGCTGGACCAGTTTACATTCCCATAGCAGTGTAGAAGAGTTCCTGAAAAGAAAAAAAGAAAGGACTCTTTTTCCTCATCCTCACCAGCATTTATTGTCACTTGTTTTCTTGATGGCAGTCATTCTGACAGGAGTGCAATGGGATCTCAGAGTAGTTTTAATTTGGATTTCCCTGATGGCTGAGGATGTAAAACATGTCTAAAAAGATGTTTATTAACATCTGTATTTCTTCTCTCTATCCAGTTCCAAAGTGCATTTTTAATGGAATTGTTTGATTTCTTATTATCTAGTTTTTTGAGTTCTTTGTATATCCTGGATATTAATCCTCTGTCAGATGTATAATTGACAAAGATTTTCTCCCATTGGGTAGGTTGCCTCTTTGCTCTGTTCACAGTGTCCTTTGCTGTATAATAGCTTTTTCATTTCATGAGGTCCCAATGGTTGATTAGTGGTTGTATTTCCTGAGCAACTGGGATTCTTTTCAGAAAATCCTGCCTATCCCAACATGTTGAAGTATTTCCCCTACTTTTTCCCTACATGTACTTTTGATCCACGTATGGCTCATGGTCCACACATGGCCCCCTCAGGCCCTTATGTTTGTTCAGGAAGCATACTTAACTGCTGAGCCATCTCTCCAGCCCTACATGTACTTTTGATCATGTTTGGCTCATGGTGCATGGGTGCTGCCTTTTCTTTTAAAAAAAAAGGTGTGTGTGTGTGTGTGTGTGTGTGTGTGTGTGTGTGCGTGCATGCCTTTAATCCCAGCACTCGGGAGGCAGAGGTAGGAGGATCACCATGAGTTCGAGGCCACCCTGAGACTACATAGTGAATTCCAGTCAGCCTGGGCTAGAGCGAGACCCTACCTTGAAAAACCAAAAAAAAAAAAAAAAAAGGAAAGAAAGAAAGAAAGTTCATGATTTCACCCATGGCATCAAGCTGTTTGCTGCTATTTTTTATTTTTTGAGGTAGGGTCTCACTAACCCAGGCACTTACTCTGTAGTCCCAGGTTGGCCTTGAACTCATAGCCATCTTCCTATCTGTGTCTCCTCGAGTGCTGGGCCACCACACCTGCCTCTGCCACTTTAAATCTGTGGATTTAAATAGGATCCTTACATGGACAGTAGTACAGTTGGTAGTCTCTTGTAGCTGCACTGGTGTGCACTCCATCACTCCAAAGTATGTCACTCAGTCTGACATCAGTGAGATTTCACGGAGCTGAACAGTGCAATCTACACAGCTGCCCTGAATACTGATTCACAGACAAAAGGAGGTAGACAGGAGTCCCTCTCATGCAAGAAACAGTGTTCAAGGCAACCACCCAGCTCTCTGCATAAATTGATGACTTCTCTAGTTCTCTGCTCTGATTTTTGTCATCTGTTGAAATCACACACCGAGAGTTGAGCTCTTGGACTCTGGTCTGTGCTGTTTTACAAGGTCCTTAGAGAACAAGTTTAAGTCCATGGCAGCTGGAGAAAGGATACCCGCTGGACCCCAGGCACCATGGAGTGGGTGGAGACAAGAACTACTGGGTGGGGGCAGAAAGAGCCTGGGGTCCCACAGGCTCTTACCCAGCAGATAGAGCTCAGAGCTACACCCCAGCGAAAACCTCACATGGTGGTCTCTGCTTCCCTAGGACACCTGCCATGATCGGCTGCTCCTTTGTGGTGGACCGGGAGTACTTCAGGGACATTGGCTTGCTGGATCCAGGCATGGAGGTTTACGGTGCAGAAAACATAGAGCTGGGGATGCGGGTGAGTGTGCACAGAGCAGAAGCATGCTGAAGAGCCAAGATTGCCCACAAATGCGGGTCTGAGGCCCAGGCTGCTTGGAAGGCTGTCCGGCTGAGATGAAGGCCTGATGGAAGGCCAGAAACCTCTAAAGAGAAAAGATCCAGAGTCATGTCAGTGAATTGATATCAGCAGACAGTGCCTGTATGTCAGCTGACATATCAAACCATTTCCTGCATTATGAAGCATCTGAGGGCAGGGCTGGCTGAGAAAGCTTCCTTCTCAGTGCAAGGGACTCAAGAGGCCTTAGTGGGGAGGAAATTCATCATGTAAGTTCTTTATAGGCAGAAGGCAGGGCACCCATGGGTGATGCAGGCACCAAAGACCCCATAAGTGTGTCCTCTTGGGGAGCTTGGGAACAGTCTGCTTCAGAGACACTGGGTAGAACTGGGTGTGAGTACCTTGCTGCAGAGGACTGGTCTCAACCTCAGAGCAGAGCTCTGTGCATTTCGGGGTTGGTATTCAGATCCCAGTGTTTCCTGTGCAGCCCCTGTAAGTTAAATGTGGGCACAGCCCCTGCCCAAAGCCCCTGCTCCTGTTTCCCCACATCACTGGGCCTCATTCTATACTCTCTGTGAGGCCAGAGGATGGGGTTGGGTGATGAAGAAAGTGCTCGTGGATGGTCTTCAAAATGTCTTGAGAGTGCAAGAAACAGCACACACCCAAGTGTGGCAAAAGCAGAGTGAGGAAAGGGGATGACTCATCTCCAGAGCCCATGTCTTTGTGGCTCAACTGAGCTCTGCATGCCAAGGCCTCAGAACCCTGGAAGCCAGATGTACACCGATGTGTGTAAGGCTGGTCAGGAAGAGTTGTGATGCTGTGGCACCTCAATGGACCTCCAGGGGGTGCTCTGGAGCTCCATCTCCTGCAGAGCCCTTTCTAGGTGTCAAAGTCAGTCACACCCACTGGGATGGATCTCCAATCCAGGCACAGTTTATGGGAGGAAAGGATTTATTGAAGCTGCAGATCCAGGGGAAGTTCCCTAATGGTGAAAGAGGCTGGCTCCCTTACACAGGTCCAAGCAGAAAGAGAAAAACCATCACCAGCACCACACACACACACACACACACACACACACACACACACACACACACACACAGGCAAACAGGCAGGGGGAAGAGAGAGATTTTCTCCCCCTTTATATAGCCTTAGGGTGGGTCTTGAACCCCTATCACAGACTTGTTGGCTTCCTGAGTCTTGGAAATTTCCTTCCTGCACTGCCCTTCCAGGAAGAGATGTTCATTTCTAGCTCCTCTGAGCTTCCTTACATTCTGCCCCCTACTGAGAGGGCTCCTTCCTGTGAACATCAAAGACTCACCCAAGATTACTAAAACAGTCAAGTTGACAACAAAACTTAACCACCACATTAGGGGTCTCAGATCAGCAACATGAAGATAAACAGACTAGCAGAGAAGGTGCAGGCTGCTGTGGCCAGCAGTGGACTGACCAGGGCAGTCAATACACCTAAATGAGGACGGGCTCTTGGAAATGTGACTGCACACCTGCTCCATGAGTTAATGACCCAGGAGGGATATTTCATCCTTGCCCAGCAAAGCCCTGCAATGTGCAATGTGCGTAGAACCCCTGAATGACCTCCCTTCTGCTCAAGCTCAGCTGTGAACATGGGCCAGGTCTCAAAGACAAGAAGCAAGAGAGGGTGGTGGCTGCAGCAAGTATCTTTAGAACCCATCCTAGGCTGAGCTGGGCTCCCTGATGGGGAAGACAGAGTTGGAGTCAGACTATAGGAGCAGAGAGACCAAAGTTACTCCAGCCTCACATAGGAGACCCAAGGGCCCAGAGAGGACATCCGGACCTGAGTGTGTGTCCACACATCTGTGTGTCGAGACACTGTTCTGTGGCATGCACTAAGCTGTCCTTGTCCAGGCCTTACTGAAGCACAGGATACAGAGGCAGCAGGGCTGCTGGGCTGACTCTTGCCTCAAGAGGCATATGGAAAGGTTGGCACGCTGGAGTCACAGCCACCAGGGCTGTTCCAGAGCCTAAGATGTCAACCATTCTTGCCCGAGGAATGACAGGGGGAGGGGAGCCCCTGGCATCCAATGCTACTCACAGCAATGGGCTTGCCTCTCTGTGGGACCCAACTGGCTTGCAGGAAGGAAGAGTCAGCTACTAGGGCTCTTTCTAGAGGTCAGGACTGCTGTCTCAATCCCTGAGCCCGAGGAGGCCGTGGGGAGCTCAGACCTGGCCATCCCAGTCCCACTTATGCCTGTTTGATTTGAAGTGCAGCCTTGGTATACCAGGATGAGCTATGGGCCCACTGAGCCTGACCTTTTGTTTTAGACAAGGTCTTATGCAGCCTAGGCTGGCCTCCAACTCCCTATGTAGTTGAGGATGACCTTGAATTTATGATCTTCCCACCTCTACCTCTGGAGTAATGAGATTACAGCCATGTGCTGCTAAGCATGGTCTCTGTAGTGCTGGAGGCAGAACCCACAGCTTCATGAATGCTAGGCAAGCCTTCTACCAACTGAGCTATGTCTCCAGTCCCCTCGATATTGATAATGGATAGAAATACTGATGGTTTATTAAGAAAGAGAAAGGCATTGTGGAGAAAGAGAGTAGGCTGGAGATCCTCATCTTGGGTGTCTTTGGTTATTTGCCCAAGAGCCGTCTCTGTACAGAAGACTTTTTTTGGGGGGGGCGGTTTCAAGGTGGGGGTCTCACTTTAGCCTAGGCTGACCTGGAATTCACTATGTAGTCTCAAGCTGGCCTCAAACTCACAGAGATCCTCCTACCTCTGCCTCCCACATGCTGGGATTAAAGGCGTGCACCACCATGCCCAGCCAGAAGACTAAAGCTCAATCTGAAAAAAAAATACATATACTTTATTAAAGTCACAACTTTCAAAATCTATTTACTTTAATCCTTTAAGTTAAATTTGAAGATCATATAATTATGGCTATAAATCCAATAAAATAAGAAGAGTAATAAGAATGGTTGCCTCCTCCTTGTCTGATTAATGTTTGATTCACGCAGATTGCAGATTAAATGCCATCACATAGCATCCACTCCATCTGGGCCGGCAGTTACTCCTTTCAACCTTTAAAAGTGATTCAAATCAGGCATGGTGGCTCATGCCAGTAATCCTGAAGCAGGAGGATTGCCAGAGTTAAAGGTCAGCCTGCGCTATGAGTGGGACCTTGCTTGTTTCATAAACAAACAAAAAACAAAGATGATAACACACAGAATTTCTTTCCTTTCTTTTTAAGCACTCTTTTGAATGCCTAATAAACTGGAAACTTCCCCATGTACCTAAAAATATCTACTATATCTTATGGATGAACTTAAATCTCAAGTCTTCTTGATTATGTCACAGCCATTTGCAAGGGGATTAAATTCTCTTCCAACAGTTCTTCAGAGATGGATCCTGTTGTGAGGGATCCTGTAATGAGAGATCCTGCAGTGATGCATGGATCCTGCAGTGAGGGAATCTTGGCATGCTGGGATCCTGCCATTAGGGGACCTTGCAGTGATACAAGGATCCTGCAATGGTGCAGGGATCCTGCAGTGGTGCAGGGATCCTGCTGTGATGGATCCTGCTAGGAGTGATTCGACAGCGAGAGCTACTTGCTTCCTTGGCCCATCCCAAGGCTTCTAGGAAGCTAAACTGAGTTCCACTGTTTTGTTGCCAACAGGCTGGCACATGGAACCTGCAGGGCCCTGTAAGGAAACAGCTGTACTAAACTAGAGGCCCAGGGTCTGTGTGTGTGGGTCTGGGGGTGGGGGAGTATCCTCAAAGCCCAAGAGCCTGTGGGCCAGGGTGGAATGCGTGGAAGCTAGAAGGCAGGCCAGGGCCTTGAAGAGGGGACCAGAATGACATGGAGCCCTAGTAAGGCATCAATTCTGCCCAATCTGACACCTGTATGGCTCCAGACCTCTCTCCCTGCTGGGCCACATCTCCAAGAGTAGCCACGAGATCATCTCAGGCAAGCCTCCCAAATGTGCTTGTTCTTGAGGTGAATCTGTTTGGTAGCTCCCTGAAGAGTGTCACTGTGGTATCAGTGACAGCCATGGAGGAGGCACAGTGCTACTCCCCACATTAACCCTGACTGCCATGTCCTGGGTGGTTATGTGAACAGGCACGGAAAGCCAGGGCGCCATCCCATCAAGTTAGAGGCCAGTTCACACTGCCCCCACCACATACAACACTTCACGGAAAGGAAGGAAGGAAGCAAGTGGCCAAGACAGAGCCAAACCGGGAGCAGTGTGAGGCAGGGTTAACAGGGATGGCTCATGGCCACTGCTGGCTGGTGGGACCCAAATGGTCTGTGGCTTGGACAGGGGGTCAGAGCAGCTTCCGGGAACTGCCCATGGGGTGAGGAGTCATGACCTGGCATCCTCTGGATTTCTTCCATCCTTTAAGCAGATGTGGAGAGTGGCCTTCCAGCTGTTTGAAATTAGGAAATAAAGATAGAAGGAAGGCGAGGGGAAGCAGGGAGGTAACTTCAGGTCTGGAGCACACCTGTGTGATGGGTTCTGGAAGGCTGGCCCCTGGTCAGCAGCCCCTAGTGGACACAGCCACTGTGTCCAGGCCTTTGAGGTTACGATGTGTCCTGGGGTTCTGCCCTGGCCTTCTTAGTCCAAGAGACCTGGGAGACTCTCTCTACTGGATGACCATTGCCTCTGCCTGGCCAAGGCCCATGCCCTTCCCACCCCCTCCGTTTTGTCCTCCAATTTTTTGTGGCTGTGGTGCCTCCAAAGATTTCCTGGACTGTCACAGATAAAGAATTCACGAGTAAGCAATCACCAAGGCTGAGAGCGATGCTGAGGATAGACATGGCATCTCAGATTTGAAAGGCCCATCTGCAGCCCCATCCTGAGGGGCAGTGGGCAGAGACTGGAGCTGGCCAACTGGCCTAATGGTGTCAATACCAAGGGGTAGGATAAGATCTTCCCGACCATTCCATGAAGACCAGATGTGTTTGGGCCTCAAAACCTCCAAGTTCTGCCCCTGCCTGCCTGACCTGCCCTGAACTGCAGATGTCACCACGGAGCTCTCGACTGCTCTGTGCCTTCCCTCTTTAGAGGCCTTGCTTCAAACCCTGGCTGGACCTCCTGCTGGAGAAAATCACGGAAAAAGAATCCCTTCAACAGAAGCAAGGACGGTGCTGGAGTTCTCTGCTGGCAAAGAGGGGTACAGGGCATGCACCGTGGAAGGTCTGCTCACGGCTGCGCTCCTGGCCCCCAAAACTGCCCGACTCTCATGGCTTCAGAAAGGGCCTTTCTGTGTCTGTGTGGTGTGGAGGGCAGTGTCAGCTGTGGGCGCAGCCTAGACCTAGGAGGGAGAAGATTGGACACCAGTGGGAGGGTCAAGTCGTGAGTTTGGATCCTCCTTCCTCTCCTCTCCTCTTCCTCTTCTGGCTCAGAAGGAAGTCCAGGAGCTCCCTGTTTCCTTCTTGTGGGCCAAGAGCTTGACAGCTATTGAAAACCTCACTTCAGCACAGCGGCAACAGACTATGTCTTCTACCATTAGGCCTACAGTAATAAGGGTCAACTCTCGGGTCTGGGTGCAGCTGGAACCCTTCTTCAGGACTCCTGTCACTCTGTTTCTGGCATAGCCACTCCTTTGAGAAAGCTTTCCCCTGAAGGACAACCAATCAGCGCCTGTCTATCAGACCTGGTCAAAATCTATCTCCATTTTTTATCTCACAGCCCCAGGCACATCCCTGTAGCTTTTATGTGGCTGAAACCCTCACTGAGGAGGTATGTGAGGCAGAGCAGAGAGACCCGCTGCTCCCTGGGTGCTAGATAAGAGTTGAGTTCTGCTTGGACCATGGCAAATACTGTTAAACACTGTTTGTGTTAATGACACATTTTTGCTATAAGCCCCTTCTAATGTTAGGTTTTTAAAGATATTTATTTACTTATTTATTTGCAAGCAAAGAGAGATAGAGAGAAGCAAGGCAGAGAGAATGGGTACACCAGAGCCTCCAGTTGCTGCAAACAAACTCCAGATGTGTGTGTTCCTTGGAGCATCTTGTGTTACAAGGATACTGAGGAATCAAACCTGTGTTGTTAGGCTTTGCAAGCAAGTGCCTTAACCGCTGAGCCAGCCCCAGTTCTTCCTTTAAGTAAGCTAAGATGTTAGGTGCTGGGCGATTTGCTTCTCTGCTTGACAGCTGTTAGGGCCTGCCTGGTGTGTCGGCCACCTTGAGGAAAGGACTATCAGCCAAGCAACTGCTGGACAATCCTCATAACAGCACAGCTGCTTTGAACTCCACAGATGCCTTGAGGAAGCTACTGAGTAGCCACAGCTGCCCGCTGCCAATGTCGGACTCTGGCATCAGGAGGCTCTGTCCCAGCTGTGATTCTTTCAAGCGGCTTGTACTGGTCTTTCTGCCATCACCTGCCTTAGTGAACACTTGATGAGCTGGCCACCATCCCCACCCAGATCAGAAGGGACGTGCCTCCCCTGGTGGCCCAGCACAAGGCCTGTGATTGGTGCAACCACAGTCTCTCATTTTCATAAAGGACCACGGTCATTGCTGCAAACACCCTTGTTACTCCGTCTTTCTGGCTACAGAAGTGCTGGCATGAAGAGAGATGGACAGAAGGGACAGTAGCTTTAGAAGCAGCAGGAGGGAGGTGTTGGCAGCATCCAAGGCTGAGCAGCAGTAGTGACGAGAGACAGTGGAAGATTTGTGGGAAGTGACCAGAAAGTAGAAGCCACAGAGACAACGAAGGAGAGCAGACGTGGAGAGAAAGGCAAGAGAGGGCAGGGTGGAGGCTACAGAAAGAACAATGGCTGAGATGAGAAACCACGGGTCGAAAGAGCGCCCAAGCCTTATGGCCAAGGCTGCTGACACCCTAGACCTGACACTGGACCAAGGGAATTCCTCATTCTGACAAGTTTCCAAAAGAGGGGGCAGGTTCCAGGCCACCTGCCAGCCTAGTGTTAGATATCTGGAAGGCACTAGATAGGACTGGAGGCCATAAGACAAGAGTGCTTGGGTTGTTCTTTGCCATGCTCATAGAGCAGCTGGCCAGAGGTCACCCTGGGGTCCTACTCTCCCAGCTGCACCCTCGCCTCCCTGGGCTCAGTGCAGAGGCCTCCTGGAGCATGCCTGCTGCCGCCGCCTCTGCCTCAGACCCTTCTAGCCAGCCTTTTCACACCACTTGCTTGTTTTTAATTACTTCCTGTCGCCTCACCTCTCTCCCTTATTGGGATAGCTGTCACTTAAGTGTGCAGCTGTAGTTCGGTAGTAGAACACTTGGCTGGGATTTTGCTCACAGTTTCCCTGGTGGCACCACGGTGTGCAGTCGGTGACACTGTAGCTCGTGAATGAACATAAGAGCCATCTGGAGGAGCAGGGCTGCAGCTTGGGTTGCGAAGGCTGTCTAGAAGGAAGTTGGATGCAAACTGTCCCTGGTCTTCAGGGATCTAGCAGGGAGCAAAACCTGGAATCCCTGCCCTCGTGGAACTTGCAAACAAACGAACCAGAATCCTGCTGCAGGTGCCCTCCATGCACTGCTGCCAGACAGAGCCAGGAGGGGATGGAAGGGTAGACCCTCAAATGGCAAGATGGGGGCACTGAGCAGAGACATGGGGGTGAAGTGGGAGGAGGCCAAGCCACGAGGCCAACAGGGATAAGTGTCCCTGGCAGAGGGAACAGCAGTGCAGAAGCTGTGTGGTGGGCTCAGTGGCAGGATGCTGGCCTCTGTCTGCCATGCACGCACTGTTTCGGATGCATGGTTAAGTTGAAGCCTGTGCAACCTTTTTGATGAATTCGGCCCAATTAGAGGAATTCTTTGAATGTAGAAATGCCAGCTGTGTGTCCCCTAATGAGGATCGTCCTAGAGCCAATTAGGATAAAATGAGTCTGCCACATCTGTTAGGTTTAATAAAGGTCACGACAAAGTCTAGCAAGACAGTTTTGGTCGGGATAGCCATCTGTGAGTAGAAATCAGAAAGCTCTGATTTCTGATTTCTGATTTCTCTCAAAGCTGCAGCCCTGCTGCTGGGGAAGATGAAAATGCTTCTCTCTTACACAGAAAGCTGCTACTGGCCCAGGACCCACCCTATGCGGGTCTGTGTTAGCCTTAGAACAGATTTTGGCCATGTCCTGAAGTGACGAGCCGCAGGGAGATGGGCAGAGGGCTCTGAGACCCTGTACTTGCTTTGCAGAGCCATTTTCAGGAAGCGTGTGTTCCAGCCAGTGGTATCTGGTGTGAGGCTTGAAACTGGAGAGGTGTAACCCTACTCCCCAGAAGACCACAGAGCATGTAACGGCCACAAGATGTGACTCCTCATCTGCCAGCCACCAGCCAGGCCCCACCGTGAGGAGCAGGCACTGCCTGTGGGCATCTGTTGTCAATATGAACATCTCTGTGAACAAGCCACTGCAGGCGCTATGTCTTCAAGACCCCTTTGCGACTTACATTTGCGGTCTGCCTCGGCTTGCTCACTGGCTTGAGCCACCTTCTCTCCCAGCCTCAGTCTCCCAATCTGTCACCGACGAGCACAGTGGGACTAACTCTGGGGTCAGACATGGGGCACCCATGCAGCAAGCCCATGAGATGCCAACGATGATTTGTGTATTGGTTTTCTTCCCTCTGTAAAAAAATGGTCCTGGGGCTGGAGAGATGGCTCAGCGGTTAAAGCACTTGCTTGAAAGTCTGGCAGCCTGAGTTTGATTCCCCAGTACCCATGTAAAGCCAGATGCACATGAACTTCAGGTGCACAAAGTGGGCATATGTCTGGAGTTTGTTTGTAGTGGCTGGAGGTCCTGGTAGCACCCATCCTCCCTCTCTCTCCTTGCAAATAAATAAATACAAATTTTTTAATGGTCCTAATGGAAGCACATGGGATCCATACTGGCTTGAACAGAGATCTGAAATCACCCACAATTCTGTCTGTCAGCATGAGGTGTGCTTCCAGAACCTGCTTGTAAATTTGTGTGTGCACACACAAATGTGTACAGCAGGCATCGCTGCTGCGTGTTGTTTGGTGAAATGCCTTAGATGTAGCATACGTGTGTCATAAATGTGTATGTGTGTGTATATGTGTGCCACATGTGGTATATGTATGTGTGTATGAGTGTGGTGTATGTGTGGCATATGTACATGTGTACATATGTTAGTTTGTGGTATATGTATGAGTGTGGTGGTGGTGGTGGTGGTGGTGGTGTGTTTGTTTGTTTGTGTGTGTGTGTGTGTGTGTGTGTGTCTGTGTCTGTGTGTCTGTGTGTGTGTGAATGTGGTGTGTGTGGTTGTGATGGTTTGATTCAGGGTCCCCCATAAACTTATGTGATCTGAATGCTGGATTCCCCAGCTGGTGGAAATTTGGAATTGAAACTTTATTGGAGGTGTGTTGTTGGGGGTGGGATCATGGGTGTTGTAGCCAGCTTCCCCTTGCCAGTGTTGGGCACACTCTCCTGCTGCTGTTGTCCACCTAATGTTGGCCAGGAGGTGATGCCCAGCCTCTGCTCATGCCGTCATTTTCCCTTCTCCCCAAGTCTGTAGGCCAAAATAAACTATTTCCTCCCACAAGCTGCTTTTGGTCGGGTTCTTTCTGTAACAATGAGAAGTTAACTACAACAGTGGTATGTATTATGCATATGAGTGTGTTAGTGTGATTATGTGGTATGTGTGTATGTATATATGTCAGTGAGATGTCCATGTCTAGTATATATGTGCGCATATGTGAGCGTGGTCATTTTTTCCAGTAGTGGTGCCTAAGGGAGGACATCGCTCAGTCTTTGTAGCATATAGTATCTGACCAATTACAATTTTTAGTTTCTACAAATAGGACAGACACAAAGTAAATGTCTTTGTTGGCTCATTTGCATTTCTGCTCTTTCTAATGAGGTGAACACTTTATACTGTGTCCAAACCACATGCTGCCCTCCATGGAGGATTCTGCTGGCACACCCCTCATTCTCTGGGTATTGGTTCCCTGTGTGGGATGGAAGGACCTTCCTATCATTGTCAGGCTTTCATTCCAGGGTGGGGGATCACTGCAGGATTGCCCTTAATGTACTGTGCCTTTAAAGGGATGCTCTGAAGCCGCTGGCCCTTTAAACATGCTCCATACAGTTCTCATACTAAGAGTGGGACTGTGTATAGTTGTACACTTTACAGAAGGTCTGGACTGCTTTGTGTATTTATTTTTATATTATTTATTTGCGAGCAGAGGAAGAAAGAGATCAGGCACACCACAAACTCCAGATGCATGCACCACTTTGTGCATCTGGCTTTATGTGGGACCTGGGGAATTGAACCCTGTCCAGCAGGCTTTGCAAGCAAATGCCTTTAACTGTTGAGCCATCTCTATAGCACTACAGTGGGGTTTTTTAAAAAGTTTTTTTTTGAGGTAGGGTCTCACTCTAGCCTAGGCTAACCTGGAACTCTAGCTCCAAGCTGGCCTCAAACTCACAGCAATCTACCTACCTCAGCCTCCTGAGTGCTGGGATTAAAGGTGTGCTCCACCATGCCTGCCTCCGTGTTTTAAAATAGAGGCTACTCCATCCTTTGCCACTGGAACAGCTGCCTCAATTGTGGGCCAAATATATATATTGTGTCTGCTTTGAGCTTTCTACTTTTAGCTATTACCTTATTGCTTTATAAAACATTTGAATGTCTAACAATTGAATACATCCCCATTATCCATCTAGAATTGTCTTGGCTATTATCTGTACTGTGATTTGAATAGAAAATGTTACCCACGGGGTCATATGCTGAAGGCTTAGTCTCCAACTAGTGGAAATATTTTGAAAATGGTGGAAATTTTAAGGAGGTGGGGCTCTTGATGAAGGAAGCAGGTCACAGTGGGTGAGCTTGGGAGCTAGCTGTGTTTTTGTCTCTCTGTTTCCCTGTCTGGTCACCAGGAAATAAGCAGCTTTGCTCCTGTCATCCTATTTGCTCTTGCCTCAGAATCACAGCAATGGAGCCAAATAACCATGGACTGAAACTTCTGAAACCATGAGCCAAAATAAATCTTTTTCCCATAGCTGTTTGTACAGATATGTGCCACAGTGGTGAAAAATGACCAACACAGAGCTGGAGAGATGGTTCAGTGGTTAAGATGCTTGCCTGCAAAGTCTAATGACCCAAGTTCAATTCTCCAGTACCCATGCAAAGCCAAATGTACAAAGTGGTGCATGCATCTGGAGTCTGTTTACAGTGGCTGGAGGCCCTTGTATACCATTCTCTCTCTATCTGTTTCCTGGCTCTCTCTGCTTGCAAATAAATAAATCACTAAATAAAAATATTTAAAAAGGTAGATTTCCAGCTGGGCATAATGGCACACGCCTTTAACCCCAGCAATCAGGAGATACAGGTAGGAGGATCTCATTGAGTTTGAGGCCACCCTGAGACTACATAGTGAATTCTAGGTCAGAGCGAGACCCTACCTCAACAAAGAAAAATGACCAACACACATATTTACCCAAATCCCATCCCATCTGTCTTGAGTTCATCTAATGTCAGACAGTGGCACGGTCATCATACCCACTGGTTCCCACTTGTGGGGTCAGCCTGTTGGTCACAGAGCACTATTTTGATGGAAAGAAGGACTGGCACATACATAATGGTGATCATTCAGAATTTTCAAGAGAAGCAGGCTAGTAGAACATAAGTGGACATAGGCCAGACTCAGTGTAAGGAACTGGCTGGCTCACAGTTACAGACACTGCAAAACCCCAAGGTCTGCCTCACATCTGTAGCTCTGGGAGCCAAGGTTGTGAATTTAAGATTAAGCTGCATCTGAAGGCCAGACATGATGCACTCCAGACCTAGGGGCGGACTGTGAGGGCAAACTCCACCCTCCCCACATCAGCTTGTGTCCTCACTGGCCTTAAATGGATGGTTGAGACCCATGTTAGAGAGTGCACCCCAATGTACTCATCATGTAGGAATAAAGGCAGATCTCAAACAATAGACCTAGAATAACACATGATCAACCATCCTTACCTAGATTCAAAGAAAGCGACACATAAAGTGAGCTACACAGTATCCCAGGCTAGGCCAGAGCAGAGACCTGCTCTCAAGCCTGGGACAGCTAAGGGTGGTTAATGAGAAATGTCTTGAGTGTTCCTGCAATTGACAGCTCATGGTGCAACATTTATTTCCACTGCAGAGGGGGACAGATAGTGAGGGTCTTCAGAGTTTATTTGCTGAGGGAGCAAGCTATTCAACTTTCTTTGGACCTGGATCGTGTGTTTGCTTGGGACACTGAAGGGTATGTGTGCTACTTTCATATCACTGTGATAAAATACCCAACTGCAACGATGTGAGTGAGGAAAGGTTTTGGGCACATGGTTTCAGAGGGTCTCAGTCCATCATGGTGAGGAAGGCATGATAGCAAGAATGACTCCGTCTATGGTGGTGGGTGCTTGAGGTGGCTGTTCATAGTATGGCTCACCAGGAAGCAGAGAGCACAACAGGATCCAGGGCTGGGTTAGAACCTTGAAAGGCCCACTCCTAATGATCTACATCCTCCAGCTAAGCCCATCTCTTCACAATTCCGCAGCCTTCAAAATGATTTAAAACATGAGCGGTGGGGAGGATTTCAGGTTCAAACTTCAGCACTGTGTTTGCATGACTGGTGCCTTTTTCTAAATCAGGTTGACTGTGATTCAATTCTGATCACCTGGGTGTGGGGGTGGAGGTGGCCGTAGAGGATTCCTGCACAGAGCACAGGGTGGGTGGATTGGATTAGAATCTTGCAGTGAGCAAGAGAAATCAAGCATGGCTGGAAATCTCAAAAGGGAAGCAGCCTGGTGCTCAGGCTCTGGTAGAAATAACCCATGGCCCATGGCTTCTCCTTGTTCCCTGAAAGAAGCCACAGGTGTCCAGGCCCCCTAACAGCTCCAACCCCCCAGAAGTATAGGTGCCCCTAGACAGTGTGTCAGGTTCTCTGGGCAGGGACACCCGACTCATGGGGTAGTCCCTGTGGCCTTTGACCGGATCCTTCTCCATAGGTGTGGCAGTGTGGTGGCAGCATGGAGGTCCTCCCCTGCTCCCGAGTGGCCCACATCGAGCGCACCAAGAAGCCATACAACAACGATATCGACTATTACGCCAAGCGCAATGCACTGCGGGCCGCCGAGGTGTGGATGGATGACTTCAAGTCCCATGTGTACATGGCCTGGAACATCCCCATGACCGTAAGATGGGCGCTGAGTGTGGTGGATGGGGACGGGGACACCCATAGCACCCATAAATGGAATTGACGCTAGAGCCGCTGGGCTCCTGGGGCCGGAGCCAGGCTAGTGGGGGGCTGGTCCCTGTCATCCTGCACCCCTGAAGAGTGAGGCAGTGAGGCCATGTGGAAAATCCTAGCTGGTCCAACCACAGCGGCCACACTCCTCTTTCTCAGTAAAGTTCCCAGTTATAAGTAGCCACAATGGGTTGGAAATGAAGGTCAGCTGCTTCTCCAGCCTCACCTCACTGTAACCATGGCAACTACCTCCAGCTTATCCAGCTCTACATCCCATAAATAGCCTCTTTTGTTCTCCTTCACCCACAGTCAGAACAAGGCCTCGTATCCAGACTCAGTACACACATACGCATGCTTGTATGTATGTATGTATTTTAGACAGGGTATTTCTTTGTAAGCCCAGGTTGCCCCCGTCTCTGCCCTTCCTTGTGCTGGGGTTACAGGTGTGCATCACCATACCATCCTGCTTTATTTTTATTCCTCTCTGAACCCTCCTAAACTGGCTTACCACCACTAAGTCAGCATGCCTGGCACTTGGACAATGTTATCTGGAGCAGCTGAGTTAACCTGGGGCCTGCTGGGTCTCTCTCAGGATCACCTTCTACCTCATGAGTCAGGAGCCCATTACAATGGACACTCCTCATGTGCTAGATATAAAACCCGAGGAGCTCATTGTCCACGGTGAGCTGATTTAGAGAAGAAGCAGCCATATCCCCATTAGCATCCAGAAGGGAATGCAGGATATTACAGCCCAGCTTGGGGCTACCAGCCTGGGCACTCAGCCAAGCCAGAGGTAGGAACATGTCTCTCAAGTTATTCACCCTTCTATGTCCTATGACCCCCAAACCCCCCCAGCACCAACTCAATCCTCAAAACAGAGCAATAGGGCTGGAGAGATGGCTCAGCAGTTAAGGCACTTGCCTCCAGTGCCTAAGGCCCCGGGTTCAATTCCCCAGATCCCACATAAGCCAGACCCACAAGGTCTCTCTCTCTCTCTCTCTCTCTCTCTCTCTCTCTCTCTCTCTCTCTCTCTCTCTCCCTCCCTCCTTGAAAATGAATAAATAAAATTAAAAAAAACAGAGCAATAATAAGTATCCCTCACTTCAAATGGGAAAACTGAGGGACAGGGACAGTATGTTAGTTACTTTCTTATTGCTGTAAACAAAGACTCAACCAGGAAGAAAAGCATTGATTTTGGCTTACAGTTCTAGGTGATGCATTCCCTCCTAGTGAGGACGGCAAGGCAGCAGCAATAGGAAGCCATCTAATCACATTGCAGCCACATTCAGGAAGCAGAGAGCAAACAGGAAGTGGGACAGAGCTACCAAACTCCACTCCCTCTGACCTACTTTTTCCAACAAGACTCCACCTCTTAAAGGTTCAACAGCCTTTCCAAACCAAATGTTTAAATGCCCTGGGCCAGGCATGGCGGCACACACCCTTAATCCCAGTACTCATGAGGCAGAGGTAGGAGGATCGCTGTGAGTTGAAGGCCAGCCTGGGAGTACAGAGTGAGTTGTTCCAGGTCAGCCTGGGCTAGAATGAGACCCGACCTCAAAAAAAAAAAAAAAAAGCCTGTGGGGCACCATGGACCTGCAATACTCACACCCCCTTTCTGCCCCTCAGAACCCAGGAGTGGACTTTGGGGACGTATCAGAGAGGCTAGCCCTGCGCCAGAGGCTGAAATGCCGCAGTTTCAGGTGGTACCTTGAGAACGTGTACCCCGAGATGAGGATCTACAACAACACCCTCACGTACGGAGAGGTACCGCCTTTGCCACCGTGGTCCTGTTGGGGCCCAGCACCTTTACCCAACACCTCACATCCCAGCATCCTGTGCCACAGCACCCAGACCTCAACCTGCATGTATGTGTACATGCTTGGATACTCAGGCACTAAAGACACTTCATGAGCAACAGATGAAAACACATATATTTGCATGCAGAAATGCACATGAATAGACCTATGCACACACACTTGCAGGTATAGACAAGCATACTCACACATACCTAGGCATGCATTCACATATGTGTATGCAAACATAAAATCATATACATGTTTACAGATGTATAAACCTACATGTGTGTATATCACATGAGTTTGTATGCACATACATATGTATGCATGTGGATACATGTATGTGTCTACCTCCATGTGCATAGAAGTATATATACACCATTTGCATCTCTGTATATTCACACATTCATATAGAGGTACATGTGTATATGAATGTGTTCACACGTTAGAACATGCATTCATACCTGTGTGTATGCATACATTTGTTCATATGCATATGTGCATGTGTTCTTACATGTGCACATATGAATTACATGCCTGCTGTGCACACAGTCCATAAAAACACACACTGAAGCATCTATGCACATATGCACAAACATTGGCACACCATCTTGCTCATGTATACACAAAGCACTCCCCAAACCCAAATGTTCACTTGCACCTGTGTGCATGAGCCCCCATCTCAGGTGTCTGTGCAGATAAACACAGTCACTTGTCCAGGCAGAGTGGCACATAAACGTGTGCTTGCATGTGGGGGTGCACTGCCCCAGAATGGCCTTGCTCATGCCACAGTGTGTGTACATAGTGCCCTGAGCAGAAGCACACACACCCGAGTGCTGACACACTAATTACACAAACACCCACCCACATGTCATCCTGGGTATACAGGCATGGCTGGACACAGGGCCCTTTCCTGCCCTGGCCTAAGTCTGGGAGCCAAAGACTCCCACCACAGAACTGGCAAGGAGAGGAGGAGTGTCCCCACAGAGAGCCAGCCTCCTGTCCCCAGCTCCAAGGCTGCCCAAGCACTCTGGCCCTAGGCCAATCCTTGGGTTGGGGAAAAGGAGGTTTTTGAGACACATCCACCCATTGGGAGCTTGGTTAGTCACCCTGCGTCAGATTCAGCCCTTTGAGCACACAGCTTCCTGGAGCAGCTGGGGTGGGAAGCAGCGCTTCTCTTGCCATTCCTGTGCTGCTCTGTCCACTTCTGCTCACTGGTAGTTGGAGCCATGTTCTGTCCTGGTTCCTGCAGCCCTAAGAGTTTCACTAGAACTCTCTCCACTGTCTGGGATCAGGCCCATGTGCCTTCCTGGGGAGCTGTGTTCTATGGGTATGGCAAAATCCACAGCCAAAACCTAGTAGGCCGAAACAGGATGAATCTACCACAGTTCTGCTGGGTTGGAGCTGCAGAGAGGGCCCTGTGGAGGTCAGAGGCTCTTAGCTGGGCCATGTCACATTCCTCAGCTAGAATCACTCTTCTTCATCCCTCTGCCAAAGTGTATAGGAGGCAGAATAGCCTCTGCCTAGAAAAACTGCGTCAGCTAACAGGAATGTCCCTAAACTAGAGACTTTCTATTCACCAAATCCAGCACTTCCAAAGAGAGTCTCACCTGCTGGGGGCCAGAAGTCCCCATGCACTTTGGAAACTGTGTCCTGGTGACAGAAAAGGTCATCTCTCCCCAGGTGGTCCAGGGAACCAGAGCAGCCTCTGTCCTCTCCCTCCCTCACCACATGACCTTCCCTGGAAGATGCCAAGCCCTGGCAATCTCAACTCATCCCCAGGGAAGTGATCCCTAGGTATGAGGCTCACCGAGAGCTACAGAGCAGTCACCTCTGCTCCTAAATGGGGGACAGGGTGGGATAGCTCCTGGCAACCTTACCTCAGGCTGGGGACCCTCCGCGATGACCCTGGGATTTGTTACATCTCTTCTGGCTATAGGTGAGAAACAGCAAAGCCAGCGGCTACTGCTTGGACCAGGGAGCGGAAGACGATGACCGGGCCATCCTCTACCCCTGCCATGGCATGTCCTCACAGGTAGGTGGCTCCCAGACCTCACTGTGGAAGAGCCAGCGTGGGACAGGCTGCTGGGTGTTCTGTTGCTGCTGAGGCTGAGTTCAGGGAGGGACAAGAGAAGTTTAGGACCCGAAAGGCAGCAGATACAGTAAATTGGGAACAAGGCCATTGGGTCAAGCAGACCCTGGCAAGCCCCGTGCTGTCCCATGTCTTGGCTTCCCATCAAATGGGACAGCAGCAACACTGATTCATCTGGCAGTCTGGTGGGTTCAGTGGGAGTGGAAGCCATGCCCAGGCTAGATGTAAGACAGGAAAGAGCGTCCATCCAGAGCCAGCTGAGCCCCACCCACTAGTCACTCAGAGGCTGGCCTGATGATAGCTGCAGATCACTGACTCCATCTAATGAAAACCTGAGGGTCCCAGCGAATCCCCTTCTGCTCATAGCCATTGCATTTTCCCAGCATGGTGGTGAGTGTCTGTAATTCCAGTGCAAGGAGGTGGAGACAGGAGAATTCCTGGGGTTTGCTCCCTGTGTCAGGGTTTCTCTGTGATTTTCTCCCTCAGCCTCGGGGGGGGGGGAGGCTTACTTAAAGAGAATGGAGATCCCAAAGCAACTGCATGACTGAGAAGTCTCATCCCAGCATGGGTGACGACCTCTCCATGACTGCTAAGAGGAGCTTGTTCCCTTCTATACACTCTCTCCCCCCTGAGCCCCTGAGACCTCATCCATCACTGCATACAGCTGGGATAGGGGGGCACCTGAGATCTCCCTTGGGAGTCCGCTGACCCTCCCCACACCTTCCTTCCTTCTGTAGGGGAATGCCAACAGGCCCAATCTCATGAGTCTCTGAAGAGTTGCCCAGCTGCTTTTGATAGAGCTGGCAAGAGTTGTTTACTGCCTTCAATGCCGAGGAACTTGCCATACAGCACAGGAACAAAGAGACAGAGGCTGTAAGAGACAGAGAGAAGGAGAGAAGGGAAGAGTGAAAGAGAAAGAGACTGGGGCAGAGACTTAGAAACAGAGAAAGAGAGAGACACAGACAGAGTCAAGACAATGGAGCAGTTACTTTCTCGTTGCAGGAAATGACATCCAAACAGAAGCAGTTTGCAGGAGGAAAGGGGTTTATTTCGGCTTACAGTTTTAAGAGAAAGTTTCATCATGGTGTGGAAAGCTTAACAGGCGGCATCACATCTCCACAGCAGCAGGAAGGAAGGAGTCTGAGTACTGGGCTTGGAGCTGAATTTTATTACCCCAAAGCCCACCCCCAGAAACATTCCTTCTCCATCAAGTCTCTGCCTCCCAAAGGCCCAACAACTTTCCCAAGTTGCCACCAGTTAGGATCAAGTATTTAAAACACATGAGCCTAAGAGGGACGTTTCATTCAAGCACCACAGACAAGGAGAGGCTGAGACAGAGAGACAGACAGAGGCAGGAGAGAGGCACTTTACACATAGGCAAGACCCCTGTGTGGTGTGTTCACTGAGAGCTTGCTGTTGTTTTGGGCATTTTGTTTTGTTTTTGAGACAAGGTCTCTGGGCCTCCCAAGTGCCAGGATTACAGACATGAGCCCCCCCCACTTTACATGTAGAAACTCACTTAGGTCTATATTAGCACCGTGGGCAAGTCTTACCACAATCTCCTGTTTCAGAAGAAATGGTAAGAAAGGCCACACCGCTAAGATGCGGCAGGGGTATGTCTTGGCTTCTGAGTGGAAGGCATGGTTCCTTCTCTACATTCACACAGGAAGGCAATGCTAAGTGAAGTTTTGCTGGGCCAGAACAATAGGCTAGGACTCCTTGAGCCTGAACACGGGGCCACATTCCCTTGGGAATAACTGCTAACTTCATGGCTCCAGGGGCACCAAGGGCTATCTGCCTCCTCAGTCAACCCCTGAGGCCCCAGGGTCCCAGCCTTGCACAGTCTGGGGAAAGAGATGTGCAAGGTGGGTACTGATTGAGGGATTTTGTGAAAGGCACTGGGTCCCATCTACAGAGGCCAGGCAGCTTTCTGCTTAGCAGGCTCTGCCCTGACCTTGCCCTTCTGTTCCCTCTCAACCAAGATGGGCCAGGCCACCGGGAGCAGGAGGCAGGGTGTCCATACGTTCTCTTGGCCACAGTTTGCCCGAGACCATACAGCAAGGACCCTACAGAGAGTTGTGGACCCTAGAGATCCTGCAGATGTGTTGATCAACAGGAAGGGGATATTCTCAGTTCCTTGCTCTAGATGGGGCTCCTTCCTGTTCCAGAACTTTCTGAGGCCAGAAGCTTTCTGTTGCGGTGACCTCTAATGAGGCCCTGGAAGGTTCCTCCCTTCTCCAAGGCTGAGCCATGAACAGGGCCCCAGTCCCATCTGGATACTCCATCTGCTAGAATCAGATGCCCCGCTGTGCCCATCTCCTCCCTTAGCGCCTTCCAGCCCGGCATCCACATATGGGCCCAAGGCCACCCCATGTCCACCTCTGCATCCCCTAAGCAGGGGCCTCCAACTCAGAGCCTCAGGGGCATGGTCAACAGCAGTTTGGGGGACCCTGCCCCCCTGCCTTCAGAGCTTACTGAGAGGGCCGGGGCAGAGGACAAGCCCAGCACCTTGATCCAGCCCCACTCATCCTTCCCGTCATCTCCAGCTGGTGCGTTACAGCTCTGACGGCCTCCTGCAGCTGGGCCCCCTGGGCTCCACTGCCTTCCTGCCTGACTCCAAGTGTCTAGTTGATGATGGCCAGGGACGCACGCCCACGCTGAAGAAGTGTGAAGATGTGGCCAGGCCGACACAGAGACTGTGGGACTTCACCCAGGTTAGCAGGGTCAGCCACAGGGTGGGAGCCGGGCTGCATGGGGAAGGGGCTTTCGGACTGGCAGAGGCCCTAGTCAGCTGCTGCATGTGAGCCCTGGAAGAGAGTCTGATGAGCATCAGAGAGAAACTGTTGAAAGGACTATTTGGGCTCACAGTTTCAGAGGTCACAGCAGGGAGGGCCATGGAGCAGAAGAGCTCATGTTATGGTGGAGGGAAGGCAAGATAGATAGATAGATAGATAGATAGATAGATAGATAGATAGATAGATAGATAGATAGATAGATAGATAGATAGATGATGGATAGATAATCAGTCTGCAGCAATAGGCTTCCCCCTTTTCCCCCTTTTAGTCAGTCTGGGCCTCCAGCCCATAGGATGGTACCACCCATATCTAGGTTGTCTCCCCTTTGAAAACCCTCACAGACACACCCAGAAACGTGCTTCAGCACTCTCCTACGTGCTTCCCAATTCAGTAAAGTTGGTGATTAAGACTGGCCTTCTTGCCCATGGCACAGAGAGGCTATGCAACTGGCCTTCTGTCACACAGTGAGAGGTCCCAGCATTATCACTGCCCAAGGCCCAGTCTTGGGAAGACTGAGGAGGATTGAAGCAGAGGGAATTAGAATGAGCCAAGCCACTGGCCACCTGGGTTAAGCCCTCCTGGCCCTAATGGGGATGCCTCCAAGCCTGACCATTGCCCCCTGCCCCACCCTGCCTCAAGCCCTGCTTCTGCTGTGTCTCTGAGCCTTGGCCTGGCTCTAGTCCACTCACTGTCCTGCTCTGTACACCTCAGCCTGCTCAGTGCCTCCATCCCGGGCCTATGTCCAGGCCAGTCACATATCCTCTGAGCTTCTTCTGATCCCTAACCTGGAAACACCAAACAAATTCCAGTCATCATCCCATCATGCCTGTGGCTCTGTTATTCTTGGACAGTGGGGGAGGGGCTGGTGGCTTTGACTGCAGCTCCCTCCATTGTTTGTGAGCCACTAAGGTCCCCCAGGAGTCTGACTGGGGCAGGCAGTGAAGGCCAGCATGGGGGAGCCTCTAAAGTCACCAGGCTAGGGCCAAAACCCATGGTATTTGGGGACCACTGGGCTTCCATGTTACTGAGGAGGCTGTATTAATTAATCAACTTAAGGAAGGTTTACTTGGGCTTATAGTTTGAGGGAACACAGTCCATCATGGAGCAGAGGTCATGGCAGCAGAAGCGTGAGGCAGTTGGTCACATTGCAGCCGTGGTCAGGAAGCAGCGAGATGAATGCTGGTGCTCAGCTCACGTTCGCCTTCTCATTTAGTTTGGGACCCCAGCCCACTGAATGGCATTGCCCCCATGTAGGGTGGATTTTCCTACCTCAGTTAATCTAATCTGGAAAATCCCTCACATACATGCCCAGAGATTTGGTGATCCTAAATCCTGTGAAGTTCACAGCTAAGATGAACCACCACAGGGGCCAAGGAGCACCCAGGGGACAGGCCCAGCTTAGGAGCCCTGGAGGATATTATTGGACAGTGGGTAGCCTGGCTAACAGGGGGACAAGGAGCTGTGGACAGGCCATAAAAATGGATCCCTGGATCTTCATGGTGGCGATACAGAGACATCCTGAACTCTCAGTCTGACTCAGTTTCCCCTGCTCTGCAGAGTGGCCCCATTGTGAGTCGAGACACTGGCCGGTGCCTAGAAGTAGAAATGTCCAAAGATGCAAACTTCGGGCTTCGGCTGGTGGTGCAGCGATGCTCAGGGCAGAAATGGATGATCAGAAATTGGATCAACCACGGGCGACATTGACCCTCTGCCCCCCACAAGCCCTCCACAGACACAGATCTTCCGGCATTTGGGACAATGTTGGGCAGGCCTTGGACTGGAGCCAGGATGGACTCTTCTCACCCACCCCATAGACCCAGAGCAGTGCTGGACTCTGCTCACCTCAGGGCTGGACCCTGTCACTTGGGACGGTGGAGGCCCAGGGCCAGCAGTGTCAGCCTGCGACAGATACCAGATTCCTGGAATAGGCGGCTCTGCAGAGGGAGGACGTCTGAGGACAGTGCACGCCCATGCCAAATCACGTGCCTTTTCTACAGTGTTCCCTGAGTGGCTGCAAGGACAGCCACCCTCCCCCCACTCCCTGCATGTGCTACGGCCCTGTACATACCCCACGCAGAAGCAGACACACCTCTCCAGTGCTGAGGGTGGGGGCATCCTCGTGCCTGGCACTCCGCCCTCCTAGGAGGCCAAGGCGTCCCAGACGGACTGCCCCTCACTAGCCCACTCGGCCTCCCTGTAATCTAAGACAAGCTCTGTCTGAGAGCAGCGTCCCGTGGTCTGGTAAGAGAGCAATGGAAAGAGATAGCCCAGCCCAGTCCCCTCAGCAGACCTGAGGGCAGATCTGAAAACAGCGCTGAGCAGCAGTTGCCTGTGCCTGTCTTCCTGAGGGTGGGCTGACATGCCAGGTAGGCATCATCCCGGTTCTACCATCTCATCATTAGTCCAGGCTGTAGGCCTCTTGTTGCTCTGCTCTTTCTGTGGCAGCTGGCATCAAAGATGCCTCTGGCGCCTCACCTATTTTATAAATAAAGTTTTATTGGCACACAGCCACACCTTTTGTCTGTGTATTATCTGTGGCTGAAACTTTGGATCTATAGGTACACAGTGGAGACCACACTGCATGGCTGTCCAAACCAAGCACTCTTACTCTGACCTGAGAAATTGTTTCCTAATGCCCTCGCCAGGATGCATCCACTTTGGTCCAGGAAGACTGGCTCTCCATGTTCACGTGTAGGCCGTTTGGGAGAGACATACATGAAGCCTCTGGAGCCACTCTCCTCTACTCTCATCCCTGCTGGTCAGAACCCAATGGCACAGCCACACTCACCCACTGCCCAGGATGCTGGGCAATGTGGCCTGCGCCGTGAGGCTGTGTGTGTGGCTGATACGCAGGAAGCACACAGTGGCCTATCCTGCTCCATCTATAGCCACTGACATGGCTGTCAGCCAAGCACCTTGATGTCAGTGCTGAGCACCACGAGGGGCCATGTGGGCAGTCCAAGGCATGTGTGCTGGAGCAGGAGCAGCGCTCTGGCTGGGCCTCCACCCTGAGAACCCCACTGTTCCATGGCTACGAGGCCCATCTCAGGGGCTAGGCTTCCCAGTCACAGCAAGAGCATGGAAGCTGCCTGTCTCTTAGTGTCCGTTAGACATCAGAACTCACTGCTCACTCCTTGCAGCCAGAAGTCAGTAGCTGTGCTCATACAGGGGTCTCCTGACCCCGATCTGCTGCCTCCCACGCTGGCTTCGCCTGTTCCCCTCTGTGGAGTAGTAAGCAGGAAAGCGCTCCAGCTGGTCACAGTGGGTCTTCAGAGGAGCCATGGGCTCCACAGGCCTCTTCCCCGAAGTGTCAGTAGCTTATCTTGCCCAGGACCACATGTGCCAGAGGGAAACCTACTCCCAAGGACCAGCAAGCAGTAGGATCCTAGCTCGCTGTGAGTCCAGGATCCAGACCTCTGGCAGGAGAACTCTGAACAGTCTTCAAAAATCCCTCAGGGAGCACTCTCACCTTGGGGAGACACAGGACACATGAACCCCATGCTCCTTCCTGGTCCCAGGGGCACCTGCCTCTCCCCAGCCCCCACAGCCCTAGCTTTTGGCTTCTCTTGGTTTCTCCTGCTTTGGGGAACCTGAGGCTCTCCTTTCCTGGGCCTAGGAGAGGCTTTGGGGCCTTGGATCCTCGTTCTCAGCAGGGTACCTTGCCCCTCCCAGCCTCAGAGACACCTCCTTCTATACTGAATCACATCAGAGTTCTCAGAGGAGGAAGCAGGAGGACGAAGAAGGGGGCCCAGAAGGGGGCCCAGAAGGGGCATTACGTGAGTAATGCCGCAGGCTCACAGCCACAGAATGTGCTGTCACAACGCACCCCAAAAGCCGACAGTCATGTGGGGCTGCTGGGTTGTAGCCACATAGGATCTCACAGAAAATTATTTGCAAATCTTGATAAACCTTGCACCTGGTACAAATGCTGAAACCATCACAAACTTGTCTGTCTTCCTTGGCATCCTTCTAGCTCGGAAGGGCTTTGAGGAGGGTTCTCTGGGCTGCAGGTGCCATCTACATAGTCCTGTTCTGAACTGCCCCCCATCTGCAGTGGCCCACTGCATGGAACATGCTCACTCCTTGTAGACCACTTCCCCAGCTCATAGGTAAGTTCACTCCTTTCAACACCTGACTGCCCAAGAATCCTGAAGAATGATTGAGGCTAAAGACCTCCAAACCTCGGGTGGAGAGGAAGCGAACTGGGACCCACTGCTCTAGATGTGAGAGCCACACTCTCAAGATGCTCCCTACACAGTGCTGTGGTCAGCGCCAGCCATGATGTAGGAGACCCTGCCTTCTCCCAAAGACACCCTACACTGGGACCAGCTTACATGTCTTAAATTCATGATGACATGTGACATGGACTTCTATGACTCCAAACCATAACCCTTGGGGGCTCAGAATAATGTCGAAAACTATGGTGGACTGTGCTGAAACCAAGAGAGTGATGAGAAAAAAAGAAGGAAGAGGAAAGACAGGGAGAGAAGAGAAAAAGGAAGCCATTTAGGAGGTAAGATTTTGATTCTCTTAGTAGCCAGTGAGAAAACCTGAACCTCCCTTATTTTGTTTTGTGTGTGTGTGTGTGTGTGTGTGTGTGTGTGTGTGTGTGTGTGTGTGGTGTGCATGCATGCTCATGTTTGTGGGGGAGGTGTCCACATACATGTGTGTGTCCATGTGGAGGGCAGAGACAATCTAGAGTGTTATAACCAGAAATGCCACCCGCCTCTTTTTGAGACCAGGTCTATAATTGGCCTAGAGCTCGTGGATTAGGCTAGAATGGCTGGCCAGTGGACCACGGGAGCTTCCTGTCTCCAGCTGCCCAGCTCTGCTACTGCAGACAACTCACCAGTTTTATGTGGAGATGGGACTCGGGTCATCATGCCTGCAAGGCAAGCACTGACCCACTGACTCTGAGCCCCACTCAGCTCCCCAGACTCTGAGCCCACTTTAAAGATGGGGAAACAGAGGTCTAGTGGAGAGATGGACACTGTCAAAGGACACTTGGGGATCACCAGGTCTCCGTGACCCCATGCCTGGCTGCCCCTTTTTGGGTTTGTTTTTGGGTTTTGGTTTTTGTTGTTGCTGCTGCTGTTGTTTTTAACAGTCATATTTTCAATGGCAATTGTTTATTATTTATTATTAAATATTATTAAATATTTTAATGGCAATTAATAAAATTCAATGACAACCTGCTTCTTTCATTAATTCAATCATAAGTTGACTTCACTGCCAATTCATACAGACTGTGAGAACAGCTCATTTGTAGCCAAACCCTAGAGACCGGGGACTGCTCGGGCCAGATGCTCCTGGGGACAGCTGTGGCTCCCTTCATGGGTTTCCTCTTTCCTCTGCTCTTGGTAGGCATCAGAATTTATATTGGCCTAATAAAAATGTTCAGTGTGCCAACAAATCTTCATTTGTGGCTCGGGCTTCATTTCTGGATTCCTCAGGAAGCAGAGTGGAGGGGGGTGTATTCTGAGGGTGTGAAGCTGAAGCTGACCCAAGACCCTGCAATGCCAAGGAGCCTAAGAGAAGCAGCCATCTCCACCATCTCCCTTGCAGCAGAATCTGTTAAGATAGAAGCCAGGACAGGCTTAGGTGGGGCTGAAGGCAGCTCTGGGGCATACTTCCCTAGCCCCCGTCCTAGGGAAGCAGCCATATCTTCCCTAATTCCTTGCTCACAGGGGAAGCACACTCCTGTTCCAGGTTTGCAGAGGGAAGAGCACAGAACAGCTATGTCCCTGGTGGAGGTGTTGGTTATGTGTTCAATTTGCTTCTTACTGGGTGTATTTTTTAACTGTCTGCAAGCACAGTTGCTGGCAATAAGCAACCGTTTGTTCTTTTGTCCTAAGTATTTATCCAAAACCTGCCACCCATGGGGCATTGCTCCTGGGATTGGGAATCAGCCTGAGTGGAACAGACTGAAGTCCTCACTCTCAGGGGCTGTGTCTCACCCTTTGAGATTGTTGCAGTTAGCTTCTCATTGCTGAGACCAACATCCAACCAGACACAGTTTATGGGGGGAAGGTATTTATTTCAGCCTTACAAACTCCAAAGGAAACTCCATCAATAGTGGAAGATGCTGCTTACTTTTATGCATCCAAGAAGAGAAACAACTTCAACAAGAAACACCAACAATAGCCAGAGTTCAAAAGTACTCTGAACATACTGGTAGGGCTAGACTCAGATCTGCCCTCAAACATTAGGGCTGAGCTCCTAGATCTGCACCCCCCCCCCAGTGACACACCCTCTCTAACAGGGGTCTGCCTGCTAGGGGCTGAAATTGCAAATTCATCAGAGTCTATAGGGCTATACATTTGAACTATCACATTCAAACTACCACAGAGACGTAGTAGCAAAATGGACTTTAGGTAACCAGGTAGGTACTGAGAAACAGGAAATCAGGCAGCAAAAATGGGGAGATTCTTAAAAACAATGTGGAATTCCACTGCCAAGGAGATACAGAAAAACAGATGAGACAGATGGCCAGTGCAAAGGCCCTGTGGTGAACATCTACTCAGCACAGCTAGGAAGTGCTGGGGGACAAGAAAGAGGAGGGGAGTCAAGATGCAGGGCAGGCACAGAGGCACAGGCTGCTGCACCATGAGGTCATGTGAGCGTTGGAGGACCACACTGAATTTGAGTAAGCAGGGCCACTGAAGGGGTGGGGTGGCTGTTGCAGGCAACCACATGCCAATGTGATGAACCTCCAAACCAGACACAGTTATGGGAAGAAGGAATTTATTGAAGTTACAGATCCAGGGGAGGTTCTATAATGGTGAAAGAGGCTGGCCCCCTTTCACAGGTACAAACAGAGAGACAGAGAGAGAGAGGCCATAACCAACACCACACACACACACACACACACACACACACACACACACACACACACACACACACACACACCAGCAAACAGGCAGGGGGAAGGAAAGAAGGGATTTCCTTCCCCTTAAGCTTCCTTATATACTGTCCCCTACTGAGAGGGCTTCCCACTCTGGAGGATGGACTCACTTTGGAGGAGGGACCTCCTCCACTAGTTAATCCTTCCTGTAAGCAACCTCAGAGACCCACCCAAGATTACTAAACAGGTCAAGTTGACAACAAAATTTAATCAACACAAGTCCACCTCTTGACAACCTTACATGAAACCGTATCTCCTTACAGCATACTTAATTTCTAAATGAAGACAGTAATAAGATCATAATTTTGCCTAAGACAATATAACTATCTCACATATAACCATAAATGCATAATTTCCCCCAATACAAGGCAAGGCCCCTTAACTATGATCTCTGTAAAATCGAGACAAGTTGCATATTTTTAACATAGTGGCATGGAGTAAATATTTCCAACTGCTATGAGGCATAACAAGGAGAGACTGGACCATTGTAAACTCAACAGCCATTAGGCAAATATCTGTAGTTCAAGCTCAATATCACAACCGGTGACTGACATTCTCTGAATTTTCCAATTCCACCCTTCCAGCTTGGCTGAGTATCTGGGGTAAACTTCCATCCAGAGCCAATAGTGCTCCATGATAGCCCTAAACCACAGTCCATCTTCCAACGGCTTCATTGGCCTATCAGGGACTTCATGCCCTGTTCTACATACCACATCTCAGCAGGAGCTCCTGGAACCATGTACATTTTATGACCTACTCCACACCTGCATTTTTTATGTTTCCAAAAGCAAAACCAGGTGTGTTGAACACAGCCATGTTGTTAATTTAGAGGTGAAATAACTCGTCACCTTGAAGAGCAGGTTCCTTCCTTTTATGTCTCCTTCCAAAAGAGTTTGGAGTCTGTTATTTAGTCCTTGGGTGGAAACACTTCAGGCATCTCTCTATTGTTTTAATATAAAGTAGGATTGTTAATGTGTTGATAATTGCAGTTTCAGTAATTTAAAGCCAGTCTCTGTGTCAGTAAGTTAAACTTGCTTTGAGTGTTTTTCCAACTTTAAATCTCAAAATTCTCAATTCCATATCATTAGCCAACTACAACAGTCCATTGCTTAAATTCAACCTTGATCAAACTCTGTGCATGGGCAGTAGAACACATCCAGCCCTATTCCACTAATACAATTCCAATAAAGTTCTCTGTAGTCTCTCCTTCCTCTTAGACAGTTTATAAGCCAAGCCTCCAAATATAATTCTCTCTGCACTTAGCATTTTCAAATTCTCACCATAATAGTCCATAAAACTTGGCTTACCACTCTGGAAAGTGTCTTCAGTTTTAAGTACCAAATCCATGTCCATTCTTCCAGCACACAAGTTCTAGAAGACCAACATCTATACGGTCAGATTCATCTCAGCAATATTACCCTTCTGCTACCAAAACTGTCATAGTCAGCTGCTGGGATGAACCTCCAAATTGGCACAGTTATGGAAGGAAAGGATTTATTGAAGTTACAGATCCAAGGGAAGTTTCATAATGGCAAAAGAAGCTGGTCCCATTTCACAGGTCCAAACACATACACACACACAGAGAGAGAGAGAGAGAGAGAGAGAGAGAGAGAGAGAGGCCATCACCAATACCCCACACACAACACACACCAAGAAACAGGTGGGGGAAGGAAGAGATTTCCTTCTCCTCAAGATTCCTTACATCCTGTCCCCTACTGAGAGGTCTGCCCACTCTGGAAGAAGGGTTCACTTTGGACCTATCACCTTTAGTTATTTCTTCCAACCTTAGAGACCCACCCAAGATTACTAAACAGGTCAAGTTGACAACAAAACTTAACCATCACAGGGGCAGAGCAGAATCACTGAGCTGTCACTTGCAGGAGTCCCTGTGGGCTGAGCCAGATTCAGGGGTGAGGAGAAAGGGCCGAGAGACCCACTGGGTAGCTGTGGTGCAAAGAGAGAGAGAGAGAGAGAGAGAGAGAGAGAGAGAGAGAGAATGAGGAATGAGAGTGATGTGAAACTATAGGTAGGACCTCACAAAGGCTCCCTAGACAAGCTTCTGGTACCAGACAGGAATCCCAGGACTCAGTGGGCCGCATGGTGGCCCTGCCTCCTCATCCTGACTGGAACTGCTTCCCACAAAGGCTGGGATAATTGAGCTGACATTCTTGGTAAGTCACTCAGTTAGAACTGCCCAAGGAAAGTAAGCTTGTTTGAGAAGATTGTTATTTCTTCTTGCCCTTTTAAGCACCAGAGAGTCATTTTTAAAATTAAATTAAATGGAGTATGTGCATTAATACAAATTGACAGGCAATGTTTCTACAGTGGCTGAGCAGCGGTTATTGGGCCTGAGGCTGCCAACATTCTCCATGGAAACATGCCCCAATCTGGCCCCATTTACCCAGTTTTGAATGATAAATTCCAAAGTTGGTTTCATTTGTCTCTCTAAAGCTCATTGTTCAATGGGACCATGGTTTCTTCTTTTGACTTTTGTGAGGTGTCTGTGTTCTAGCACCAAGGCAGAAGTTTCGCTCCCTAATATTCCTATGGTGACAG
>PVHP010005222.1:0-66408 GCA_004024765.1 Zapus hudsonius | reverse complement strand
AGAGAGAGAGAGAGAGAGAGAGAGAGAGAGAGAGAGAGAGAGAGAGAGAGAGAGACCCTCCCTCAAAAAAGTGCAGAATGACTGAATAAGACAGCTGACATTGGCTTCTGGCTTCCACACACAGGTACACATATGTTCAAGTGCATCTCCACATGATGTGTGCATCCACACCCATATATATACACAATCACATATACACACCACATTCACGTTCACAAAAAGAACATTAAAATGACTCTTGCTAAAGCAGATTAATATCTTAAAAGTTATAATAATGGAATCAGAAAGACTAGTTAGGAAACAGAAATCCAGAGAACATAGGACTGTGGGATAGAGTAGTCAGTAATAGCACAAGGAAAGGAGAATAGTTCAGCCTTTTCCCTGGTTGTTTGAAACACTCACCATCTAATCAAGTCCTCTGGACTCTGTTCCACTGCCTGTGACATAAGCAAGCAGAAGATAGTCCCTAAGGATTCCCCTCTATCCACATTTCATTCTAGTTTATAAGTGTCCCTAAAACCAGACCAGCCTTTAATTAAATGCACGTGGCTTTGCTAGAATGCCCTGATTTGCCCTGATCAGCTTTCTAGCCAGACCCTAAGGAGATTAGCAGCCAAAGAAATGAGAAATTAGCGGGGGTTAGCCTGTCTTGAAATGCATTATCCTCTCTGTTTCAAACTTGGGGTGGCTTCAAAACAATCCATTCTGTTGGTACACAAATGAATTTCTGATTCCACATTCATGCTATAAACTTCATAAACCCAGATTAGGAATAGGAAGTCTCACCCTGGGCATTTGAAGTTTTCGTTAGGAAGTGCAAAGCATTAAAAAGGCTATCCAATGAAAGTTTTGCTGAGTGAGGGATTAGAAAGAGAAAATTCTCTAGCCCTCCTCCAGTATTTCTCTTGCTGCCGTTCAGAGAAAATGGTACGTTAATAAAGGAACAAAACAGTGTGGGATGCCAATACATTTGAGAGAGAGAGACAAAGTCTGTTTCTGCCTGCAGAATCAAATGCTGGAGATCAATGTCAGCGACACAGTGTGGTTTGCAAAAAATCATTCTGCAGCTAATATCCTGAAGGGAAGCATGGCCTGTACTGGCTGCTCCGAGAGTTTGCTTGAAGTGCTTTGGAAATCGACATTTTCCATTCCAAGGACTTTGAGATCACATGTAGTTACAGTACCCATGAATCATATGATCATAGTCTAAAAAAGTGACGTGACATTCTGGTGTTTGCCTGTTTTATTTTGTGTATAACCCTCTATGGGGCAGTGTGTGTGTGTGTGTGTGTGTGTGTGTGTGTGTGTGTGTGTGTGTGTGTGTGTAGTGAGCCTTGCTCAGGGGTGCCTTTGTGGAATTTTGCTTTCCAATAATATTATGACTGCTTGTTCACTCTTTTCTTCTTTTCTACCTTTTAGTTGTTTTCTCTAGAAAGAATTCCTTTAGCAAAGACCTTTTTTGGCTACATCACTTTGGTTTCTGAATTAATGTGTGTGTGGCAAGCAGGGAAGGCAAGAGCTATCTATCTAAAAAGTTTTCTTTTTTAGAAAAACAGACAAGATAAAGTTGGATTAAATGTTTATTTTAGTTTCAGTTTTGCAGATGTCATAAGTTAGTTTATTTTTGTTGCACCTTGTAGGGAAAGAATTAAGCAGGCCCCAGAGCAACAGCCATGAACCAGAACCCAAGGATGAGTTGTAGAGAGCTCAGCTCTATGACCACAAGAGAAAGCAGCAAAAGAAGTAGGCAACTTTCATGTGGTAAGATTGGGGAGAAACATGGAGGATCATCTTGGTGGTTAGTAGAGGAAGCCATAGTCAAAGGTCACTAGTGAAAGGCAAGTGGTTATTTGACTAGTGGCAGGGAGGTAAAACGGAGCTCTAAGAAGACAAAAGAGATGTCCAAATATTCATATAGGGTATGTTTTGTGATGGAGCCAACAAGAGCATTGCTGCTGGGAATTAAAAAGAAAGAAAATACTTTAAGCAAGATCTCTGTGCCTTTGACATTGAGTCATCCCAAGCCTTATGAGATTAGGGACATTTTCCCCCAAGTCATTAAAAGCCACTTTTAGTGAGACCTATATGAAACAGGAAAGCAAGATAATTTCCGATAAAGAATATGAAACAACAATAGACTAGAGAAACTTGCGAGGAGACAATAGTCAGAATGATCACCTATGACCTCTCTCTGGAGGTGACATTTGCGCCAAGATCTGAGTGTCAAAAAAAGAGTCAGCAAAGAAGAGAAGTGAAGCAGAAAAATAAATAGTGCAAAGACTAGGCAGCAACCAAACTGCTGTGCTTATCTGTGGTCAATGGAATTTGCACTGTCCCCAGCTGTGACCTCTCCCTCCATGGGCCTTTCCTTCCGGGGGGGGGGGGTTGGATTAGATAGGAAGAGCCTGAACCTGGGATATGTCCTCTCATTTATGTAAACTTAGAGCCTAGGCTGTTTTAAGTACCTAATATTCAACTGTTAATAAGAAATTCATTGAATGAAAGCATCACTCAGATGAAGAGCTATACTTGTACTTCCAAAAATTCTGACTGCTGAAAAAAAAATCCTAGTTTGAAAATCAATCAGCTCTTTACTCATTTAATAGCTCAATAAGAAAAGCAAAAGTTAAAATAGTCAAACTGTTAGCAAAGGCAGTTTCAAGACTAAATAGACAGCTGGGTGTTTAAGAGCACTTCCTATGAAAGCCTGAGGGCCCGGAAAAACAATCCAGATGGTCCCAGGACTCACATAATAAAACCTGAGTCTATCTGCAACCTCATTTCCCTAGAGGAGCAAAGACAGGAGAGTCGTTGGCACCAGTAAGAGGCTCCCACTCAAGTAAGAATGGGCAACACAATGGGGCATGAAGTGGTTACCTTCTCATTGCTTAGACAAAACACTTGAGCAGAGGCAGGTTATGGGAGGAAAGGGTTTATTTCAGGCTCACAGTATGAGTGGAAGCTTCATCATGGCAGAGGAAGTTGCTGGGTTCTGCCCATGTCCTGTGATTTTGAGCAAAATTGACTTTAAAAAGAACAGGCCGCTGTGCTTGGCAGAAGTATGATGAAGAGAAAAATACGAAAGATACAAAGTTAACACAGAAAACAGTCTAAGCAAGTTTAAAGTCAAGGGCACAGAGACCGGCTTCAAGACACTTAAGTTGCAAGGGTTACGGAGAGTGCCACCATTAAAGGCGGGCATTGGGGCAATGGGGAAGATGCCCTGAAGGGGAAACCCAACCCACTGAAGGCTCAAGCTAGTAGGAATGTGATTTTTTTTTTAAAGGAAAGGGTCTGAAGGACTTCCCTGCTCTCAAAATCAAGCTTTATCCTCCCCTGGATTTATAAATTTGGCTCTGTGAATCACCTGGAAGCAGGAATTATGCAGGAGAGTGGGTCATGAGATGCAGGAGTTCCAGAAGCCTCTGAAATATGACAATATGAAGCAGGGTTAAGATCCCTGTATGGAGACCCTATGAGCCATTGTATAGAGCTTTGAAGATTAAGCATAGGTCTCAATGGAGACCCGAGTTTGGAGATGCCAGGACTGTGGGCAGCTGCCAGTGAAAGCTGCTAGCTCTGGCTTAGGTGGATCTGCTCAGAGAGCAAGCTTCCCAGCGAAGAGGCAAAATGCTGCCAGTCTTTTAGAGCCAAAGGACTCTGTCCCAGGTCCCTCAGATAGGGAACTATAGATGTTTGGTGTTTGCCTGGCTGGTTATTGATCTTACATTGGTCCAGTCTTGTTACGCTTTCTCTATGCACTGAGAATGTTTGCCATTATGTGTTAGAAGTGTGTAACTTGTGTTTTGATCTTACAGGCTTATAGTTAAGAGACTGTCTTGAATCTCCGATGAGACTTTAGACTTTTGAACAGTGTTGAGATTGATAAAGACTATGGAGACTTTTTATTTTTTATTTTAAGTATTCATTTGGTAATGTTGCTTTAACTTTTTATATCTTTATCTTGAATCAATATATACATTGTATGAGCAAATCTTGTGAATGTGTCCCCATTTCCCTCCTCTTTGTCCCCTACCCACTGGGGTACTTCCTCAGTGCTCATACTGGATCTGTCCATAGGTTAGGGGGTTATGAACTGCACCAGAGGGAGCCAATTTTTCTTTCTTTTTTTTTTCTTCTCCCTTTGTGTATTGTTCAATATGGAGACTTTCAAAGTTGGGTTGAGTCCACTTTGAACTGTAAGTTGATGGTGAATCTTTTGGGGCTGGGGGCGTAATGTGGTGGTTTGAATGTAAACTTTCCACATAACTTCAGGTCTTTTTGATTTTTGGTAGAGTCTTTGAGAGGTGGGTCGTTGCTGTAGACAGTATATAGCTGGGGTGGAACTTGGGTGCTGATGGTCTATAGTCCCCTGTGTCTAGAGCCAGGTCACACTTTTTGTTGACTGTCTGCTGAGGAGGTAGAAAGTGGGCCGGCTTCCCTTCCTCTGCATGATGAAGCTTCCCCTCAAACCTGTAAGCCTGAAATAAATCCTTCTCCTTCCATAAGCTGCTTCTGATTGGGTATTTGTCCCATGAACAAGAAAGTGACTGCTATAGAGAAAGACATCCAATGTTCCCACCCTGCCTCAGGCCATCAGGTCAGGCATCACATGGGCAAATACATGTACATACACCACAACACACACACACACACACACACACCATCACAACACACACACATATACCACAACACACACACACCACAACACCCACATATGTACCACAACACACACACACCATCACAACATACACATACACTACAATACACATACACCACAACACACACATATACCACAAAATACACACACACCATCACAACACACACACATCACAACACACACAACCACAACACACACACATCACAACACACACAATATACACACACCACAACACACACAAACGCACACATACACCACAACACACATACACCATCACAATACACACACACCCCACCACCACCCACCACCACATTATGCACATGCAAGAAAAAAAAGGTAAAAAAAGGTACCTAAAGTCTAAATAACAGAATTGGAAGAATACTTTATAGCAAGGCTTCTCAACCTCAGTAGCATAAGCGTTTTGGGTTAAATAGTTCTTCCTCATGCTAGCTGTTTGGGATACTGTCCAGCACTACCCCCAGCCCTGACCCACTAGACACGGTGGTATCCCTGTATTTGTGACAGCCCAGAGTGTTTCTACTCATTGCCAAGTGCCCCATCCAAGGCCACTAGTGTCAAAGAATTAAATGTAAATCTGTGAATATTGCAGAGGCTGATCTTGCACCACCGATGGCTTCACTTGATTTGTGTGCAGAGTTTAACCTGAACTGAAACGCCGTCAATCATATGTGCATTCCTAGAGGCAGGAAGCAAAGATGCTTAATTTTTTATTATTTTTATAGTCCGTGTTCACACATCCATCAATGTAAAAGAAACCATTTCCCAAGTTTTTTCTTTATAAACATATAATATAATTGTAGAGTAACCCTCCTTTATCATCCTGATGGGAGATCCCAGTAATACTCGTCTTGTATATTGATTTTTATCTGGATTTTACTCTATTTTTTTTTAAATGGCTTCTGATGGGAGGGGAAAGGAAAAGCTTGTTTGCAGCAGGCTGAAATCCATGGTATGTGTAGTTCCACTTCATCAGCCTGAAGCACACAGCTTTCTTATACAGTTTTGATAGGTTTAAAAAAAAAAGCTATAGGGCTGGAGAGATGGCTCAGCGATTAAGGCACTTGCCTCCAGTGCCTAAGGCCCCAGGTTCAATTCCCCAGGACCCACATAAGCCAGAACCAAAAGGTGGTGGTCCTGGTGCTCTCTCTCGCTCTCTCTCTCTCTGCTTGAAAATAAATAAATAAATTTTAAAGAATAGCTGTATTTTTTCTGATGTAAAATATTCAGAGAATATAGGCAAGCATACAAAAGAAAATGAAAATCATCCATAATCCCACAACCTAAAGATAACTGTGTACATTACTCTTTTATAGATTGATTTACTCTTTAAGTTATGAGCCAGACACTGTGCTGGGACTGGAAGACTGGAACAAGATGTAGGAGTAACCTCTATATGTAACTCTGCCTATGTATATACTTCTGTGTGTGCTCCTATCAGATATGCATGTTACATACGCTTATATGCACATTTGTTATAGACCAGGTGTATTTATTATATACAGGTATATACATGTGTGTATATATCCATCCTGCCTCTGTGCCAGATTTTCCTGGACATCTGGATAGTTAAGTAGTGCTTTGGGAACTGTTTTCAATAGGAAGCCTGAAAAACATTAACTTTAATGTTTTAAAGTACTTTTGTATTTATATAATATATTATATTATATATTACATATTATGTATTATATAATAAGATTATATAATAATAAGAAAGAGGGTTCAGAGGAGATACTTCAATGGGTAAATCACATGCTTTGAAAGCCTGAGAACCTGAACTCAATCCCTAGTGACCACATAAAATGCAGTGCAGGGTTGTGCACACCTTTAATTTCAGTGCCTAGCAGGCAAAGACAGGAAGACCCCCGGAGCTCCCTAAGCCAGCCAGCCTAGTCTACTTGGTGATCTCTAGACCAAAGAGAGATGCTGTCTCAAAATGAGGTGGACGGTATACCCTAGGAAGAACACTCATTGTTGTCCTCTGGCCTCCACACGCGCACGCGCGCGCACACACCCCTTCACTCCCACACATCCCCACACTCAAGTGAGAATACATACACACGTGCACACAGAACACAAACACTCATAGGCAGGAGAACTGACCAGGGTTGAAGTAACGTGTATACACTTCTATCAGGACACAGGCTCCTTCTGCCTTCCCATGGTGCCATTGGTTAGCAAGGGACCTAAGCTCAAAACTGAAAACCAGCTTAGACTTCTTTAGGCTTATTTTGTCCAAGTTTAAGGTTGAAGAGAGAAGAAGGGCAGAGAATAGAAACAGAAACACTTGAATCTGACCAATGAGCAAATTTCTCAGTTTAAAAATATTTTTCCTGGCTTCCCTATTGGCTATGACTGTGTCACATTGACCCCAAAATACATTAGTACAAAACAGGAAGGAGATGAAAGTGACAGGCATGCTCTCTAAAGTAGACATCCTCCTCCCCCCTTCCCTGAGATAACCACTAACTGCTTATAGTTAGCCTTCCAGATGCTGGCCCACGTGTACAGAAATGCACACATGAGCATCTTTTCTGCCCAATAAAGAAGATGACGGGCATTTTCTTCCCTGAGTTATATATCTTTGATAGCTTCCCAGGTCAATACAATTAGCTGCACATCATCTAGAAATAATTGTGAAATTACCAATATTATGAGCATATCATATTTATTGAACTACTACATCTTAGTGGATAGATTCCAAAATCTCTCCATATTGTTACTGAAAATAAAATCATTGTGTAAATACTTGCAGTGTATCTTTATACAATTAGATGGGGCTTTCCCCTGTAGATAAGCGTTCTAGGAATAGAAATGCAAAACTCAGGTGTTTGAAAGATTTTTATATTCTATTAGGTACCATCAAAGTGCCTTCCAAAAATTGTTACCATTTATACTCACACCAAAAGTATATATGAGCTTTCCTTTCCCCTCAGTCTTACTAACAATCCATGCTAGCCATCTTTTAATGTTTGTAACTTGATAGGCAATGATATGCCTTGTGGGTGGACTTTTTTATTACAATTAATCTTACACAAATAGTAGTCACCCCTAACATGGGCTTTCAGTTATGATTTTGACTATGTATGGGCTGAAAATACTATTATGCTGTCATGAAGAATTAAGGAAGAGAGAATGAAATCACATAGTTTATAAACTGAATATTGTCATAAGTATGTGTGTTGAAAAAAATAACAGTGCATAGTGAGCTCAGTCCATGCGCAGGTTTTGGCATCCACTGGGCATCTTGGGATGTTTGCTGCCCCATAAAAAAAAGTGTAAACTACCCAAAAGTGAGAGGAATATCATAATGATTTTCCACTGCATATCACGCTTATTTATCCATTGCCCATATACTCTACACTTATTCTACCTGCATGGAGCTTAATCTTGTCTTAGTTTTTCTCTCTTCCTCCTCCTTTCCCTGGTGCTGTGGTTGTCATCTTCTTCCTCTCATCTTTGCACTGATCTCGATTTCTTTCAAAGCCCTATGTATTTGGGCTTGCAACACCATAGCCATGGGTTAGGTTTTCTGTCGAAAGAAGTGACCATGAACACTGGAGCATGAGTCCTGTCCAGAAGCTTTGCTCCTGCATGGAACATCCTAATTGATCAATCCATCTTTTTGCAGTAAGCCCAGGTGGACCCTCTCAAGTCTTGTCAGTACAGGGCTTTTGACAAGTGGTTCTTAAACTTTAACAAATGTAAGCCTATCCAGAGAGCTCAAGAAACTGCCTATGGATCTCACTCAGCAGTTCTAGGGTGGGAATTAAGGTTCTTCATGTCTCACACGTGATGCTGCTGCCTGTCATATGCCATAGTCCCTTTACGTTGTTCTGGAATAATGCTTCCAAACTGTAATGTGCAAAAGAATAATGACCAGGTGCAGCTGCAAGGCCTGAGACAGCCTTCTGATCAAGCCTCCTGCCAGTTCAGGGGCCCAAGCAGGCTTTCAATGATCCCTTCTCATCCTGGTTGGTTGTAACGAAATTTACTGGCCATGCCTGACCAGAGTCAGAGCAATCCTTGATGGCCAAGTTTCCTAAATGTTGTTCCATGGCCTAAAACTTACCAAATTGAGCACCTGCTATACAATTTGAACTTGAGGGCCCCATGTTGGGGAAATTGTGCTTCATGAGATTGGAGCAAGAGGTAGGCACCTATTCTTAAGATAGCTCTCTTGAAAAAATACAAAAACAAAAAAAAACAAAAAAATAAAATAAAAGATATCTCTCTTAGTAACAATGGGGCTCAGACAAGTAGCCACAGCATTTGAATTTAAGTAGAAACTTTATATAAGCAAATCACGTGTTGGTACCACTGACTCCCTCCTCCCTGCCCCCATTCCACTGAGGGCCCTCCTCGGTGGGACTGCTGATATGCGCCAGGGGATTGTGGGCTGAGCTGTAGGAGCAGCAGTCAGTCATCGGGGAGGGGGTGAGCAATGCCTCTGGGTATCTTTCTGGCCTCTCTTCTACACTATTCCCTGAGCTGTGGTGGGTGTGCTTACTATAAGTCTACTAGAGTGTTGAGCTCTTAGCAGCTTCTGGATTTCTGCTGTGGTATGTATTGCCTATCCTCAGTGTCTGTCTCCATCACCAGGGCACAGGCTGTCAGGCTCGCTGAGGAAGCAGTACTCTTGCCCATCTCACGGATTCGTTATTTGCTGGAGACATTGCACAGGTTTTTGTGTTTGGAGTCATCAGCCTCCCTTTCACAACCCCAAATCATTTATTTTATCAAGACACATATCCATACATTGACTTTTTATACTAGATGCCGTGGAGCATGCAGAGATGAATTAAGTGTGGATTCTACCTTTCTAGACCTGAGAATCTAAGGAATCAATAAATGATAAATATTTTGGCACCATTCCAGGAAATCAAGAACAAACAAACAAAAACCTTATTTCCTTCTTCCCATCCTCCTTCCTGAAAATCAAATTTAAGACATTTACTCAGTAAGAAACTTCTCATTTCAAATAGAAATCTCATAAAAGTATAAAATGCCAAGGAGATGGTTTTCCATGTAGCATTCAGTTAGAATATCAGTTTTTTACGTGGGTTGTACTCCTGGTTAATAGCTAGGCTTGTAAGTTTAACACAACACGTTCTGCATTACCCAGTACTTACGGCAACGGGGAGCTCACATCACCTAGAGAGCCGTAACTCTTCCTTCCTAGACTTTGGAGGAATTTCTATTAGTATCCTTAATGATATACAACTGTAGCCTTTTGCATTTTAAGCAATGTTCCAATGGCACTGTTGCAGAGCAAATGTCCCCAATTCTCCCAGAGAGCTTTCTATACAGGATGTGAAAGTCTAATAATACTATAACAATGCAAGTGATATGTTTTTCCATCTGTTGGATGGTGCTATTTGCTGTCATTAAAATTATGAAAGAACCACTTGAGAAAACAGAATCACAGAGAAGAAAAAGAAGCATAATCATCCATGGAAGGGCTTTGAAAAGGGTAGGGCATTGAGACATCTTCCAACAATGGCCTTTATAACCCTTTTATTGGGCTACGACTGTGATTGTCCATCACTCTTTGCAATGGTCAATACTCTGCTCACTATGACTCATTCTTTCAATACCATTGATCTCTTTAACTAGCCTGGCTGGCAATCATTCTATGTAATTACTAGATTGCTGGTACCATCTTTTGTGGTTCGCTGTTCAGCAGCCTAAAGACTCCATTTCCTGATGAGTGTGACTTGGTAAGTGAATTAGGAAACTTCCTCAGGTGACAACGAATGATCTTTCAGGCAGGACATGACAATAGCATAAACCTAAAGCCTCACATCATTACAAAAACAACTTCCTCTCTAATTTCCAAAGAGTCAACAATGTGTTGAGCAGACTCTGGAGTTTCCTTTTTCTCTTTCTGCACAGTGGAATGTCTCGAGATATTTGTTAGCAAAGGAGAACCCAAATTCTAGCAGCCTTGTAGATCTGAAATTGAGGTCATGGATTGTAAGTGGTTTAGAGAGGATTCTCAGTGCTTGAGTCATATCCAAAGTAGGGATGAAATAACAACAATGTAAATAGATTTATTTTCAGGACAATAAACCAATTTTTAGGATACCTTTAGATATTAGCTTTTATGGCTTTATCTTCTTGGTAATTAGCATATCCTCTCTGATACTAAATCTCTTTGCTATTTAATGGTTCTATCAGTCTCTGTGTTATTCAGAATTCTTTGGAAAATTTCATGATATTTAATAAATATTGTGATGATATTGATGAAGATGATGATAATATATTTCTTACTTCTATGGAAGAAGAAATCTAAATGATTGCTAATAAAATCTTAATACTTAAAATTGCTATAGACATTGTCCCTTTGATGCTTACCATGGACCTATAGGAAAGGCATGGTAAATGATTTAATTAAGGTTTTATAGATACATAAGCTGAGGCCTGTGGAAGGTAAAGGGAAGGATGTATGGTACTCAGCAGCCTCATACGTTACAAAACAACTTAAAGTTGCACCAAGAGAAGGGATATTGCAAAATTAGAGTCCTCATTTTCTGATTCACTGAGATTTACATTATACCATGTTACCCTTGAGATTATCGTCACACTATATTAAGATTTTATTTTTAGTGTTTTAAAATCAGGAATGCTGAAACCATGCTGTGACTTCAAGCTCTAGATTCAGTTATTTAAGATCTTTTGCTTTCTTTCTGGGCACCAGTCGCCATATTAATCATTCTAACAAGCATATACTACTGTTCTGAAGGACAAGCAGGAAACTACAACTGTGATATTTAATTCTCCTTATAGCACAATTGTCTTCCCGGTGAACTGCCATCAACAGAGTCCACGTTCAGATTCTTTAATGACCTGAGCCATTGTTTCTGCTGAATCTGTCAGCAGTTTTAGAATTCAGAAAGGGCTTGGGGTCTTTTTATTTGACATGATATCTCTGTTGAAGTACAGGAACTTATACGTTTTCTTCCATGGGAAGTGTTTATATTGTTTGGGGTACTTAAATGAGTGGGTGCATATATGATGCCGTTATTCTACTTTGATTTCCCTTACAATCAATTACCAGTGTGATTTCTGATCCTTTGGGAGGAGTGGAATCACTTTCCTCACCTGGCTCCCAGTCCTGAAGACGGAAATCATGAAACACAAGTGACCAGCACTTTCTGTGCTGAATCTTTTGTGCAAAATCTTCCAACAGCCTTATGAACTAGCTAGCGACTGTCACCAGTTCAGAGACAGGCAGCTGAGGATCAGGAGTGCACTGGTGACTGGTAGAATGAAAATGACCACCATGGAGACCGCTCTGAAAGAAAAGGTTTTTAACGGGAAGAGAAGGAACCCCGAGCTCCAGGCTAGCTCCCAAGATGGGAGAAGCCCAAAACTCAGACCAAGATCTGGCTTTTTAAGGCGGATGTTTAGCTTGGGGGGAGGGAACCAGGTGGCCAGTATTTTTCAGCATCAGGAAGGGCAGTGCCTCCCGCCAGACAGAGACACAGCAGGTGGGGGGGGGTGGTAGCCTGAATCTCGGACCTAACAGTGACTAGCCCAAGGCTGCCCAGTGGGTGAATGGAAAAGCCAGGATTCGTAGGCTGATTATACAGCTTGTACACTGTGTTACATTGCCTCCCAGGGAGGATATGACATCACGCTGTGGGCATATCCCAGCACAGAAATCTCTCCTGACCCTGTGAGCCTGGGAAACCTTATGACCACACATGCTTGATGTTGCTAGCTTTCTTCTCATTAAAATTATTTTAGCAACCCTTCTATATATTGTGATAGTGGAAACTATTTGAAGGATATTTTAATTCATAAGGAAGCCTCTTTAATGCCGAAATAGCTACTTCTAAATGGGATTAGAGAGTAAGTTATATCCATATGTTTTTCTTCTATAACTCCTTCTATCCATTCTCCATTTTCTTACACATCGCATTGCATTGAACACTTACTACACGCTAAGTGCTTGGCACATGGTCCTGTGTGTTAGTCCTCACAGTGCCTAGGGAAGTAGGTATAACTGTCACCTTCATTTCTCAGATAAGGTAACTGATGGATAGAATGTTTAAACCATTCAAAGCTTGACAGTTCTATAAAACACAGCTGGGATTTCAACTTAACAAGTCTGACCCTTAGTCCTTCATCTTTCCCATTGAAAGTCAATATAGCATATCATTGTCAAAGAAGCAATTGCTACATTTTATACAGCTAACAGTTCTCAGAGTTTTGATAAGGATATGACAGAGGAAATAATCTCTAACAATTGTCAAAGACAGCCATGTGTAGATGCCTCATTTCTTACTGTAAAGATAAGAACTTTGAAGGTTCCCAGATAAAATTATTTTACCTGCCTTGTATTCCGATGTGCTCTCTGGGGTCCTCAACCTGGATCCTGCACATTCCAGTTGATTGGTCGCCCTGGTTCAGTTAACGGTGGAAATGACCTTCAACTTTCTGTTTATAGTTAGATGAACTGGCTCAGTTCCTTGTCCCAGGCTTTGGGAAAGTTACATCAGTCTCCCTGGATGTCATGCTGTAGTGCAATAAGAACACAAAGGAATCATATTATCTGCATATTTACTTTCTGTTCATTTTGTAAGATAACTTTTCTTTCTGAAAACTGTGCTTGTACTGTTATAAAGTTTTCAGAGGAGCGATGTAATATGCCTTGTGATAATAGAGGCAAATGAGGTTTGTTGCACACAAGTAGCAGTGTTTAGAGCGGATTTTCCTAATGGATCCCCAATAGAAATCTGATAAATATCTTAAACTGTGAAGAGGAGATCCTGAATCTACGTAGGATTGTTTTGATATTTCTTTTATTCTAACTTGTTGATTGTCAAGCTTTCCTATACTTACCGACACACTCCTCTTTAAGGTTATCTAGCTACCTTGTGGGAAATTCAAAAGATGTTTTTAAGAAAACTATATGCGGTATTGTCATCTAATCTCTATATTTGATATATTATTCAAACAAGTCTACTAGTAAATGCACACAGGTGTATATGTCTTCAAAACGACTATGGAAGCATACCTGAGTACCTTTATTAGCAATAGCCAAAATCAGAAATCTTCCCCAGTGTCTATGAACTGGAGAATGGATCAATTAGCTATGAAATTTTCATAACATAGAAAACCGCACTGCAAAATTTAAAAAGAACTGTAAGTACACCCAACAACAGAAAAACTCAAAACATTCTTTTGAACAAAAGAAGACATCAAAGGATTATACTATATAATTTCATTAAAATGAATTACAAGAATGGGCGAAAACAAATCTCCATTGATAGTGTTTACCTCTGGGGGCAGCTAATGACTGGAGACACAAGGGGATTTCTGGGAGGATGGAAAAATTAGATAGACCCAGATAATGATTTTATTATATATACATTTATAAAAGTCCATGAAAATATGATTTAAAAATTTATAGATTTTACAAAGCTGGAATCATGGCTGTTTCGGTAAGAGTGCTTACTATGCAAGCCTGAGGGCCTGAGAGAGCTTAAATTCAATCCCCAGAATCCTCATAAAAAGCCAAGATGGCCACATACATCTATAACTCCAGTGTTCTGACGATGGAGAAAGGAGAAACCATGGGACTCACTGGTCAGGGGTCCGTGCATCCGCACACACACACACACACACACCACTCATGCCAAAAATTATATATCTCACATCATGCCTCAAAAATTCAAATACCAGCATATTGTACTAGAAGATATTTATTAATATATGGTAAGATATGTTATATGAAATTAGTGACTTGATATGAAAAAAATTTCAAACACCTAGCTTCTCTAAAAAGTATAAAGCATCAAAAGTGCTGAGCAAGAAGAATGCAATTGTTATTGATTTAAAACTATTCGAGCTGTGTTAATCAAATGCAATTTATGTAGATTTCATAAGTGAAAATCTGTGGAAATATATTTCTGAGTGTGATAATGCAGAGATGAACAAAGAGGTCAATGTTGAATTCTAGGAATGAAGCCCAGATTTCTGAACTAGGTGTCTGGACTACATAGCACCATGGATCCATGTCAGGGTGGGTAGAGGAGCTGCATAATGAGTCCAGCTTAGAGACAGAACTTTAGGTCTCAATGGTGTCTCTGAGAAGTCATAAAGGCCTGGAGCTCCTCCCTGAGGTCTGGACTTAAAGAGAGACACGAGGCTCTTCTGACACTGGATGGGCGGCTCTGATTTCAAAGACATCAGATAAACAGAATATTTGGAACAAGCACATGAGCTGTCCCAAGATAAAGATTCCAGATACTCAGAATTGACAAGAAGAACTGAGAACCGAGAGAATGCTAGAAGGATTATTAAGAAACAAGGGGTAGGAAAGAAAAAGAGTAGAACACGCAAGAAAACTGAAAATGGCAAAAGCCATCTTTTGAATTGCATTCAGCAAATAGTTTCTGGACTGATTTTTCTCTAGGCAGTGGAATTGGATTCCTGGCTGGTATTGGGCTTCTTTGAGGTCACTGCTGAGGTCTTGGGCGAGGGGCTGTCCCACCGGACTTAGTGCATCCCACCAGGTGTAATACAGAGAATCAAAACATGAGGTGAACTCCAGGGTAAGAGAAAAACAAACCCAGAGGAGAGGCACTGTGTTCTTTGTGCTGCTGGGAGGCAAGGAGAGGGGCCACCAGGTCCCTGGGCTGCCTGCTTTTTCAGGAGCCTTCCCGGGAGCTCAACACAGGCTCCCAGGCTGGTTGCATTTCCAGTGGGAGAAGGAAACTCAGCAGTGGCCGCATCTGGCACAGTGAGGAAAGAAATCACCCAGGAACCAGCCCGTCCTCTGGCCTGGAGTTAGCAGTGATCCGCTGTCATATTTCCTTGGGCTCTGCAAGCCCAAGCCGAGAGCCTTGTTTGGCAAATCTTAGTCTACAGTTAATTCATTTTCCTTACTCCTGAATTGAAAAATTGCTGAAAAGCTGTACGAATAATGGAAAAGCTGACAGGAGCCCAAAGGAGGCTTCTCTATGCCCCTCATTCATCACCTGCTGACTATAAAAGCCTCAGGGAGCCATGCTTCCTGTCAGCTCTTTGGCCCTGACCTTCGCTCCTCCAGCTCCGCCCTGAGCTCACAGGTGCATCCATTTGGAGGTAACTTACCTCTGTGAACATCAGAGGCAGAAATGCCTTGTCTTCACGTCCATGGGGCAGGGAGTGCTAAGCTCTCCTCTCTGTCCCTTAAAGTCCAGTGCCGACAGGACACCTGCAAGAACCACCCTACACACCTTCAGTCCCAATGGTCTCTCTTCCCGATGGCTTTCAGGTACCTTAATTTTGCTGTGTGCATTTTTAAAACACACCCAGGGAAGTTCCCTCGCTGCATGGCACACTCTATAAACTTCCAATTAGAACTATTTATCCTTCCTCCACTGTGCCCCGAGGCAAGGCCCATTTGTGAAATCTAGTTATGTCTATTTGCTGGAATGAAGGACATTTTTAAGTTTTTCATCTGGCTCACTTCTGGTACCTGGAGGACATTTGTTAGAATGATTGTTTGGTTTGTGTTTTTGTCTGGGGAGGGGAAGGATTGTTCTCATTGCTTCTTAATTATTTATTACTATTATTGTTGTTTTTGAGGTACAGTCTCAGTCTAGCTCAGGCTCACCTGGAACTCACTCTGTAGTACCAGACTGGCCTTTGCACCTCCATGGCCGGCCATTTTTTTTTTTTTTTTTTTGAGACTGCTAATGAAAGGATTGAGACGTTTTTTAGATGTCATTTTCCAGTCACTGTTCACAAACTGTTGCTGAGTCCTTTTGCTCGGATTCCAAAGCCTCTTTGCTCGCCCTTCTTATTCCTGGGCACTCTGTTCCCGGACAATCTTCTGTGTCCTTTCTCAGCTGAGAGTTCACAGGTGTTTCTAATCCAAAATTAGTAGAAATAGGAAAACATGCTCCTGAGGTAATCTTCTCACATTAGCTGCTCCTCATACCACCATGCAGAACTAAACCAGGGTTCCGGCCCATGTGTGATCCCTGACCTTTTCATAGGCACAAAAAGAACACTTAAGTTCTTTGAACAGCTTTTCGAAGGTGCAGTTATCCTTGGCTGGTATCTGTGTTGAACCCAAAGGAGTGAATATAGTAGACCTGAGGCAAATGAAGTTCAGGTTGGTTCTAGAAACTTCCGGGAGAATGGTCCCCTGGAAGATTGACTGTCACTTGGCACCAGTAGAGAGCTCCTGATTGCTGAGCCAAACTAGAATTGCTATTTGTATTCTTACTTGGCTCCCATTTATTTTTAAGGATGTCTCTAGTCACCATTTCTCACCCAGGTGTTTTCTCCTCTCTGCTTTCAATGCTAATATCTCCCTGTACTGTTTTCCAAATTAACTATCATACTTAACATATTAATACCCCTCACGCTTTGTTTTTGTTTATTCATTTCTGCAAAGTGCAACATTGAGACCTTCATCTGTATTAAATGTTACTATATGGGCTGATCCAGTTGCTTATTAAGGGCTGTTTCATGACATGGGAGAGCTAGGGCTTTATATAACCACACAATTCTTATTCAAAAATTCTCTGCCAAGAACTATCCTGTAGGGAAAAGAATGAAATATGCCTATCTTTTCAAAGAAAAAAATGACTAGTTTTGTGAAGCTCATTGTAGCATTACCCACATATTGAAACTGGGCCATGTTACTTGAGTCTCCAAGGAATTATCTCCTGTCATAACTTATTTAAGTATGTAAACTTTTGTAACATTTGTTAAAGTGGAGACCACATACCATAAATTTCAGCTCAATTCATCACAGAGTATATAAGCACTACAATGGTCAAGAAATAAGATTTTTAAAACTGGTTCTCGAATGGAAACATATTCTATTGCATTGTTCCTGCTATTTGTGATGATTTATAGGTGTGATTTATATATGTTCTTTATTATCTTATATTTGAATCATATTTCTGTTACTGATAGCCTGCCATAGAGGTTACACATATATTATTAATGAGATTCTTTGATGACTAGAAGTTCTTCATTTTAATGTAGTTTAATTTATCAATCTTCCCCCTACACTTAGTATTTTTGGTGTCTTGTGTAAAAAATTCTCCTTATTCTAAGGTCTCAACAACTCTCTACTGGGCTTTCTGGATGGTCTATTGACTGTCCTTTGTAGTTAGATGTACATGTACTCAAGAAATACTTATTGCAGCTAACTTAATGTTAATTATTTTCCCTTGAAAATATCCTTCAGAAAGACCTTTGTATCAGTTACTTTCTCATTGCTTGGACAAAATACTGACCAGAATCAGCTTGTGGAGGAAAAAGGGTTTACTGTTACAGTTTTGAGGGGACCTTTCATCACGGGGGTGGGAGGGGGACAGCTCAGCAGGCCTGATCTGGAAGTCACATCTAGCCAGAGGCAGGAAGCAGGGGGCAAACTGAACATGATGGAGCCAGGCTAGAACACCACAAGATCCACCCCCAGTGACCCATTTCCTCCAGCCTGGCTCCACCTTCTAAAGGTTCCACACCTTCCCAAACAGCACTACTAGTTGAGGATTAAGTAAGTAAGCAAGCAAGCCAGCCAGCCTGTGGGAGGCATTTTACATTGAACACAACCTGTAACATGCCACAGCCCTGGTGTTAATAACGTGTAGGATAACCTTCTCTGTTCCTCACCTGCTACCATGTCACCAGGTCAGAAAGGAGATAGCCCTTCATACACATCTCCCATTGCAGAAGCTGTTGTCCTGCCACAACCCTTCAAACACACTCGCACTAAATATTCTTATTCAGATTTGTCCATTTCTACAATTGTATGCAAGTGGTGAAATGTCTTTTAACTGCCCTTTCCCAAGGGCAGTCCCCCTGTGTCATAATAATTGAAAATTAAGAAATTACAAAGTCATAATTAAATCGTCCCCTTTGAACTTTGTTGACTGAGGCTGCATATTAATGACACCCAATTCAGACTAGGAGTAGCAAGAAATATTCTGAACAGAAACTAAAACAAGATAACATAACAAGCTTGACAGCTTCCTAATCACTTGACTAACCAGTAGTTAAAAACTCTTTAATGAGATAGTAATTCTCCTCTTTGCACAGAAGTCAAAAGGTATATCTAATTTGTTATTTAATTGATATCTATGTTGGTGCTTTATAAAGAATACTCTTCCCTAATGAGTTTAACTATTAATTTGTAACCCTTGATCTGTATGTGGGAAATAATTTAGAGAAGAAATTACTCATTTATTCAGCTACAAATAGGTATATCTGAGAATCACATTTCAAAATGGATTTAACTCTTTATTTTCCAAAGCAAGCTTTATTTTTTCTTTCTCCAGACCTTGCCCACTTTGTTTAATAGCTACCCACTCTCACATGTTTTATTTATTTTGCTCTGCTAAATTTTGGGGTTTGCCTTCACTTTTAATTTTCCATCTGTAGAGTAAATAGGTCTAGAGACCATTATGAATATCAAGTGAACACAATGCTTGTAAATGGATTATGCTGGGCTCTGGTGCATAAAAACTGTGAAGAAGTCCCTGAGGAAAGTAGAGACAGGAGGTTCCTTGGCTGCCTGGTCAACCAGCCTATCTGAAAACAAGTAGCTACAGATTCAATGAGAGACTCTGTTTAAGGTGAAAATGTCAAAAGAGCAAAGGGGACGATGCTAACCTTCCTCGTCTGGTCTCTGCACAGGGCGCACACATGTGCATATACCACACACATTACATGCACACCAAAAAAGTCAAATATATAAAGAAAAAATTTTAAAGAAATGTTAGCTTTAACTCATCGATAGTTTTTTTTTTTTTGATCTGACAGCTACATGGGTTCAATATAAAGTTACTGAATTAAAACAATGATAGCTCCGACTGGAGAGTTGGCTCAGCGGTTAAAGCACTTGCCTCCAGTGCCTAAGGCCCTGGGTTCAGTTCCCCAGGACCTACATAAGCCAGACCCACAAGGTGGTGGCCCTGGTGCTCGCTCGCTCGCTCTCTCTCTCTCTCTCTCTCTCTCTCTCTCTCTCTCTCTCATCTCTCTGCTTGAAAATGAATAAATAAAATATAAAACAATGATAGCTCAATTGAAGTTTCTGTTATTGCAGTAAAACTAAGATGTTTAGAATCAGCCTTGTGGATGAAGATAAGATGGTGTCTAGCCTTACCATCACTGGTAACGTTACAATGAAAAGTTACTTACTGGATCCAGAAGGTGCAATTGAGCACAATGGCATAGGTTCCTTGTATGGAGTCCTCTTTACATGGTCTCATTCAGTCTCTACGGTAACAGTGCAATGTGGGCAGTATCGATTATCTTGTTTGATTTTAATGTTTTTTAAATACTTATTTGCAAGGAAAAGGGAGGGAGGGAGGGAGATATGTTGAGTTCATATAAAGAACAAGCTGATTGAAAAAAAAGACAAACTATTTGAAATACTGTTTGTCTATGAGACTTTCTATATTTCTAAGTAATGACATTGAGTTTTCAGCGGGACAAGTAAAATGAAGTTCTTCCAGAACAATAAATTGTGCACTAATAAAAATAATTTATGTTATTTCCATTTTAATTTATATTTCAGTTATGTAAAATTAAGCATGTAGCACCTGAGTTCCCTGGGTCGAAGAGCCCCAGGAAGGAACAACATGGGATTATAGAAAACTTCGAGTCAAGCATCATTGGCAGCTCTAGTTTCAATCTTTTCTTGCATTTATTCACTCTGTATCTTCACCCAATCACTCACCCTTTCTGAACCTCAGTTTTGTTCCTTTTCCAAACCGTCTGAACCTGTGCCTTTGCTGTGAGCGTTTAACAGGGTTATATAAAAAGGGCCCAGTGAACTGTAAAATGAAATGTAAACATGTTGGAAATATAATAATATGGAGTTAATTATTTAGAGATTTTAAATCGATCCTCCAGCATTTGTAGAAGCGGAAGGAAATTGTCTCCTTTACTGTCGATGGTGATTATAAATCCTATAGTTAGGAAGCAGTGGGTTGGTAGCTTTTTAAAGCAATTCTTTTCATACTTTCTGATAGAAAAATCCATGCTCTTATCTTGATTATAAGTTCTAACATGTGTTTTCTGAATTAAAAATAGACTTTTAAGAAAACTTAAGTGACAGTGTGGTCACAGTGGGGTATGTGTGTATATATATATAAAAGGAAAGAGAACATAAATTGTCAAGTCTGTTTACCCCCCACAGAGAGGGATGGAGAGGGAAGATACTTTCCAATTTTACTCCATGGACTTCTTTTACTGGTTCTGTTTTGAACTGAGAAGACATGATTGTTTTTGCCATAGAAATCAGTGTGGATGAAAAATAAATCATTTTATCCAAGATGAAGGGTTCCTATTCTACTTGGATAAGAAATCAAGTTAGTTATCTTTGCAGCATGAGCCCCGTTATTGCTCATGGGAGTAAATATGGGCTCTTCAAGGATTATAGCTACTTCTCATCAAAGAAGCCAGCAGAGCAGCCTGGGTGAGTCACAGCTCCCTAGCAACCTGGATCCCATGCCCTCTGGACTTTCCTTAGCTTCATAGATAATACCCTCGCTTGTGGTTCCTACCTGAGCCTTTTCTTCCATGTGGCGTGTCTCTCTCCATGTGTATATTTTTTGAGTTACAGTTTTAGTTTCTCTGGAGAATTTGGTTGATTTGTTCCCAAGAAGCTCCTAAATGAATTTCTGTCACATATGCCTTGAAATCTTTATTTAGATCTTATAATCCCAAACATGTCCTTGGAATTTGATGAAAACCCTTCCAAGTGTTTTCCGGCTAAGCAGCCTCAGAAAGACAGAATGTATTCAGATTATCCTCAAAACGAATACCAAGTGAAAGTTTGAGGACCCAAAAAGATACTGACTGAGAATACCGCCTGCATGAGATGCTAGCCAACTAGCTCTTAGGATCTTGTTGAATTCCTATCCGCATAGACTCCCTCCCTTTGAATCATAAGACTTGTTCACCTGTGTACTTTCATATTCAAAAATTTAATCGTTCTCGAGTGCTTCCCCTGTGAAAAGATTGTATGGGTTCTTGGGTGACAATGGAGATTAAACAGTCCTAGATGTTGTTTGCAGGCCATAACCACCATAAAGGTCAGGAAAAGATCGACATTGGAGGATTTGAGGAAAAACGATCTAAGTGAAGAGTCAGGAAGATCTCTCTGAACAGACACTCGGAGAATGAACACGGTGTTTGCTGAGTCATAGGGGAGATGGAGGTGAACAGCACTGCTCCAGCTCTGAAACGGGAGACAGCGTAGCTTGGCCAAGGAAGTCAAGGCAAGCCAGGTAGCCTGAGCCCAGGAAGCAAGCAGAAGTACAAGCCAGGGTGACCACGAAGGGAACATAGCCTGACAAGTGGTAACTGCATCACAGGTAGTCATTCAAATGAGGCTTAAGTCCAGCTGGGTATTTCTTTGTATTGACTAAGGTTGTTGCAACTTCTTAAACCAAAACTAGCCTTTCTTTCATCTTGTAACTGAATCAAGAATTAGCACTGTGTTCTGGAATATAGCTCGATGCTTACCTAGCATGGAGAAAAATTTAGGTTTAATTCCCAGTACCATGTCATATATAATATGTAATATGTACATATCATATGTAATACATATATACATGAATGAAAGAAAGAAAAATTATCACTAGTGCTTCTTGTTAGGTCTTCAGAACAGTGCTGCTCAATTCCAGATTGTCACTGTTGGGCTCTGGGCAGCTTTTCAGTGGCTTAGATGATGTTGGATGATGGAAATGAGACATTCTACCACACCGATTCCTGGAGGGTCAGAGCCACACATCAAGGGTGGAATACAACTATCTCCATGTTTTCAACACCTGACCAGTGACTCTGATGGGTCTACAATCTTGAAACAACTACTGCATTAGAAGTGCATTGTGGGCACTTCCTCTTATTTATAGATCATATCAACAGCAATGATGTGAGTGCGTTTGCAGGGTTCTGAGAGGCATCAGTAGAAAGTCAAAGGACAGTGGGAATGGAATAGATAGGATAAAAACCCAAAAGGATCGAATGTGAGGAACAGTTAATGTTTAGAGAAAGAGAAGCAAGAGAGGCTGTGGGGCAGAGTCCCGGGCAGGGAGAGACAGGAGAAGAAAAGAGATGAGAGGGTAATATATGGAAAACGGAGGGGACAGATGGCAGCTTTCACACTGGGGAGTCAGCCCATCAGAAGTCACCCCGCTGTCTTTTCTCTCCCTGTATTCTCCTCTGGATTAATGGTTGAACCCTTTATTTTCCGTTAGATATTTTCTGTATCCTTTCCTTTATCGGCTGCATTGGAAGTTGCCTAATTTATCTCATTTTAATAATGTTGATATTTTTAATATGAGTTAAATTTATAACTTCTGAACATCACTTTTTTTTTCTCTTCATTGTCCATAATGAGTTACATTGTTTAGAGGGCCAACCATGAGTTGTTATCCCCAATTCCCCGTTGCCCCCCTTCCCCATCCCCAGTCAGCTGGATATCCTCCTCCGTGGGCCGTCTGGATCAGACCTCCACGGAAATTGCCAAGATCAAACGAAATTTTTTCATGCACCCTTTGGTTAGCTGCTCCCATAGTCCATTGATGAAAACCAGGAAGTTGACGCTGGTACAGTATTGTTAACTAAAACACAGCTTAGTCAAGTTTTATATGTTCATATGTGCTTTGTTTTCTTGTTGCTATGTTGGTCTTCAGAATTTCGTCACATGTGTAGGGTCACATAAGCACATCTGTAGGTTAGAGACCACTTCATAACCTCACACAGAAAGCCAGCTACACCCCTCTTTTTCTAAGTATGAAGTATCCCACTCACCTTCAGTAAATCTCAGCAACCCTTGAATAGATTTCTATACAAAAATAAAACCAAGGTGAACTATATCTCACAAAATAAGAGTTTCAACAAAGCTCAAGAGTAGAAGTTGGACTGGAGAGATTGCTCAGTGGTTAAGGTGTTTGCTTGAAAGGCCTGAAGACCTCCGATTCCCCAGGACCCATGGAAAGTCAGATGCAGAATGTGGCACATGCATCTGGAGTTCGTTTGCAGCAGCTGGAGGCTGCTTGGTGTTGATTTATTTATTTTAGTATTTACTTATATTTTTAAATAAACAAATATCTTTAGTATTAATTTATTTATTAAATATTTAAAAAAGAGAAGTCCAAGTGTGAAGAACAGTAAACTTGGATCAGGCTAGCAGATGATGAGGGGCAAAATGGAAAGGAAAGGTTAAAAAATAGTTAAAAATGGGAAGTACACCTCTGTACAGAAGAGATGGATCTTCTCCCAATCAAAGAGAGCACCACCTGAGCTATTTACAATAACGGGGTCATAACTGAAAGGAAAACTGGCTCTGGAGCCTCGGCCAACACTGAAAACTGTCAGAAGTCTCTGGAATGACTGACAGCTGGTGCTTCTTGGGAAGCAAGAAAGAACATCCCCTTAACTGTCTCAGCCAAATTCAAAGGAAGACTGTGACTCAGAATGATGGCATTCAGTAAGTGTACATATTTTAGAGACAGACTTTTTGTGGTAGTTTTATTCAGATTCATATTTTTGGTTCACTTATGGTTGTGTCCTTAGTTCACTGGCAGGTTTAATCAACTGTAGAATCAGTTCATCTTAACCTTGGTCGTTTCTGTCTATTTTTGTTAACTACCCATTTTTATTTTGTATAATAAATATTCACAGTTTATTCCACAATTTTTCTTTCAGTGTGTACGTCACACAAATTCAAGTCTCTTAAAGGCATATTCAATGATATTTCCAAAGGTCCTAATTTAAAGAAAGAACTGCTTTTAGCTATTTTGATTTAACTCTTTTTATATTTTTAGCTAGACTTTGAAAGGCCAAAGTCATAATTACATTAAAGCTTAATTTTTTAATAACATTTTTACACATAGAGTGATGTTCATTTCCACCCATTTAAACTGCTCTGAGAACTCAACGAATTTTCTGGAAAGACAGATTCAGTGAACATTTATTGAGTTGCTCTCATGTGTCAAGCCCAATACATATGTCCCAGCTGGCCTCATGTAACTCCAAGAATTCATGGGTCTCTCCCATCATAATTTATGATGACCTCATTAAGTTGTAAATTTCCAAATGGCAGGTAACTGTTCTGAAAAAGTGGGTCAAGTTCATGTGTGTGACAATGGTGGCTTGTGATGATAGCGACTGTTCCCAGCTGCTTTTGCACCCTCCTCCTTACTGTCCAATTTTTCTTCACTTTCTCCTTTACATATAACTGTTCACTTCTTTGCCCATACATTGAAATGGAAATTCAAGAGAACAGGATTTTGTCTACCTTCTTACTGTTGAACCCAAGCATGTAGAATATTCTTTGACATGTGGGAAGAGATACTCCATAAACATTTGGAATGAATTGGACAGGGGAGCTCGTTTAGTCTACAGGAGATAAAGCCAAAAGGCTGGCAGATGAAATATTTCCATTCCACTTGGACATTGCTGGCTTTACAAACCCAGTTAAATCATGATTGATAAGCCTTGGTCCCAGTATTTATTAAATAAGACTACAGATGCAGAATGAAAACAAGGATTAGCAGTATGATCAGAATCCAGTGAGGGGGCTGGAGATATGGCTTAGCCGTTAAAGGCACTTCCCTCTAGTGCCTAAGGCCCCTGGTTCAATTCCCCAGTACCCACATACGCCAGACCCACAAGGTAGTGGCCCTGGTGTGTGCTCTCTCTCTCTCTCTCTCTCTCTCTGTCTCTCTCTCTCTGTATCTCTCTGCTTGAAAATGAATAAATAAAATAATTTAAAAAAAGAATCCAGTGAGAAGTTCTGGAGGAAAGTACTTCTCTATAAAGAGGCACACAGATTATCATCTGTCTCATCCATCCTTGGTCCAAGGATGAGGTTCCAGTGCCTGATGAAAGTCTTCTGGCATTCTCCCATGGTGGATGAGAGAAGGTCCGCAGAGCACATAAGTGAGAGAAAAAGGAAGAGGGAGCATCAGTTGCCTATTCCCACGGTAGCCTGCCTGCAAGAGAACGCCATTACTCCACACAGGAGGTCAAGGCCTCTGTGTCTTAATCACACCGGCATTCCCATAGTTAAACGCTATTTCACTTCTGCTTATATCTCCAGCGTATGAACCTTGGGACACATGTTCAGATCACAGTAGCACATCACCTTTGTCAAGGGCATGCGCTTGTTTTCTTGTAGGCTTCTAGAACCATGCTTCTTCTAACAGAAAAGTCATAGCTTTAATGCAGATACATCCAAGTGGTTGCACAGTGATGGAGAGAGATTCCAGAGAGTATAGAATTCTAGCATAATTCCTCAAGATTGCCCATTTGTTCCCTAAAGAAGGATGAAGAAAATGACTTTTGTCCCAATTCTCCTTGATATGAAAATTCTTGAGGATTCAAATGTCACAAAGAGGCAAAATTCTTATTTAAAAAATTGGTTTGCTGACTTGTATTTGAAGAACATGTATAAAATTCATAGTCCTTCCTCTTATCCAAAATATAAGAGGAAAAATTATTTTGAACTGGAAATATACTCACTAGAATTTCAAACATTAGATCACTCCCACAATATAGTTCCTACTTAACAAAAGTAGACATTACATTAGTAGAAAATTGAAGTACATGGCAATAGTCTTACCCACAAAGAGGAAGGCAGAGCTATTTCAAAATGATAGGTGCCTGAAATTGGATATTTAAATATGACCATATGAAGGTTTCTAAAAGCATGTGGAAGTATTCTAACCGTATTTTCATCCTGTCGCATATTAAAGTAGAACATATTCAATAGATGTGTGATTTAAATGATATATTCCTGTGATGAGCATATTTGAAGAAGAAAGTCACATTTAAATCAACGATCCAAATTCAAATAATGCAGGGGTTTATTTGCTAAAGCTCAACCTTATACAAGCAAATTTCTAACCACAGTGAAATTCCTTTTTTGAGAATTGTATTTATATTTGAACTGATCAAGAAAGTGTTTCTGGCCATCACTTTATCTTTCTTCATTGTTTCAGTATGTGCCTTTTTTTAACCTGAATGAGGGCTGTGACATGCATCCCCAGCATAATGTGTGTACCTTCCAGACACCAGTATTCCCATGATGTTTGAGGATTTGTTGTAATAACTGGGTTCTGTGGTATCCAGGAAGTGAGATAAGTCATGTACAAGACTGTCCAGGTCTCTCGTCTCAAGTAGCCTCTGAAATCGAATGCAAAGAACACAGAGACCTTGAGGGAGACTTGGAAGCATCAGAGTTCTAAAATGGAGAAATAATTTGGGGAACTGAGCAGAAGAGGGGGTGGAAAGATTGTAAGAGCCATGGTGGAGGAGACTGTCCAGAGACTTGACCGCCCTCAGTAGTAACATGGCGGCGTGGAACCCGGTGATTAGGCTATCCACAACCCCCTACCCCATGGACTGATCCAGCTTGCCCACAGAGGAGGATACCTAGCAGATTGGGGACAGGCAGTTGGGACATCAACACATTATTAGCTCATTCAGTGTATCTAAATATGGATAATACAGATATAATTTATTTTAAAAAAGTAAATGGGGATGTTTTGGTCAGCTCTCTAGTTGCTGCGCAGAAAGAACCCAAGCAAAAGTGGCTTGTGGAGGAATGGGTTTATTTGGCTTATGGACTCGAGGGGAGACTCCATCCTGGCAGGGAAAACGATGGCATGAGCAGAGGGGTGGACATCACCTCTGCCACAGCACTGCAAACAGTGGCAGGAAGGTGTGCCAAACACTGGCAAGGGGAAGTTGGCTTATAACCCCCAAAAGCCCACCCCCCAACAACACAGCTCCATCGAGGTTGTAAAACCCAAATTGCCATCAGCTGAGAATCGATTTCCCAGAACACATTCATTTGTTCGTGGGGGACACCTGGATCAAACCATGACAGGGGACGATTTTTGGGTGTTGATGGATGATCCAGATAGTTGGTATGAAGTAAAAGTAAAGTCACTAGAGGAAATTTTGGCCAATGAAAGTTTATTGGGTTTTTTTTTTGGTTGGTGTTTTCACTTGCCTAGGGTAATTGTGCTGGCCAGGCTAATGTGTTAGCAGTTCCTACTCAGGAATTGTCCATCTTGTATTTTCTGTGTGAGCTTTAGGAGAAACCAAATATGAAATAGTATTGCTTCCCTAGGAGAGCCCAACAAATAACCACAAATTGAGCAGCTTAGCACCAAAAGAAATCCATGTTCCCAGAGACCTGGATGAGGGTGTTTCTTTGGGGGAGGGTTAGGGTTAGGATTCCCTTTGAGAGTGTGGTCAAAGTCTTCACTTATCTCTTTCTGGCTTCTGGTGGTGGTCCTCAGTCCTGGTCTCCTTGACTTGCAGCTATCTCTTTCTGTCATCATGTGGCGGTTCTTCTGCTGGGTCGGTTTCTTATTGTATAGTCTTCTTAGAAAGATGCCAGCCAATGTTATTGGGTTAGAGCATCACCCTGCTGACCTCATCTGAACTCCATTATATCTGCAGACATTATTTCCAAAGAGTCATATTTACAGATTGCCAGGGCTTAGGACTTCAACATGGGGTGGGAGAAGTGGATAAATTCAAAAGATAAGAAAGTCTTAGAGCAAAAGAAAATTCCATGACAAAAGTGATTTTCAGTAAGGCAGTGAAAGGCACTTTATAAACCTTGAGAAATTTAGGAGTGTTGTAAGAAATTTCCTAGCCAGATAAGCACACACTGATTTTTAAGTAGGAGTGGGAGGCAGAGTGGGGAAGAAGTTGCCTTGTGCATCCAGCACATTTTAAGTATCAGGAGCAGAGCATGAATAGGATGAATGCCGAGAGGCAGCGGTGGAGTAGTTAATAAACAGAAGTATCAATTAATAGGGCCCAATGATCCTCTGAAATTTCCTCGCTGTGCAAAAGAGACACCATGTAGGGCCTCACCACCGAATTTCTCAGTGATAAATGGAAATGAAAACAATAAAGACTATTATGAATATTGTTGAGTAGATTGCCTAGAATAATGCTTTGTGTAGTGAAGAAAGGATGTAAATGATTGAAAACAGTAAATTACTGATTAGAGCTCTGTTATAAAGTAGAGAAGAAAAAAGAAAACCATGTGATTTCATGAAAGACTTAGGTGTTTGATTTGGTTTTTGTGGAGAAAATATAACCTTGGGAACTTTGTATTCCAAGAAAAGACCCAGCGGATGGCAGAAAGCCTTAGTTTTTTAAATGGTACCTGGTAATTCTTTAGTGAGAGACCATTATGGTCTGTGCTTAGGCATTTTTGGAATGTTCTCATATATCACATTACACAATTGCTTGCCCTCTTTTCTAGTTATTTTTTTTCCAGTGGGCTTAGTGCCTAAAGGGAAATAACAAGTCTCTCTTTAGGTTTGACCTTGCAAAAACTTAATTAAATGACAGTAATTATCAGAGTACTATTAACTTTGAAACATCCAAGGTTTACATATTACCCCAGAGAGTTTGCCTGAATTGAGTTTTCACACATGTGTAAATACTTGCTATAACTAAACCTCCAATTGTCTGTGTGTGTGTCTGTGTAGATTTGAACCTGTCAAAATATTTGTTTTGGTTTTTTGAGGTTAGGGTCTCACTCTAGCTCAGGCTGACCTGGAATTCACTATGTAGTCACAGGGTGGCCTCGAACTCATGGCAATCCTCCTACCTCTGCCTCCCAAGTGCTGGAACTAAAGGTGTTCTGGTTTAAACTTAATTTCATACATTTTTGTTGGGTCCTACCCCTAGATTGGGCCAGACATGAACAAGCCGAAGCCTGTCCCTGGAGTTATTTTGTGAGAAGATTGCCTGCACAGAGGCCTTTTCTCTCCTGGCCTTTCTTTGCCTGTCTGAGTGGGGCTGCTGTCCTGGGTGCTGAAATGTAGCTGCTCATCCCTTTTCTCCAACACCAGTTTTGAATTAATTATCATATTCTTAATCGTTTTCTGGCCAAGTATCATTTCCCATTGTTTTCTATTTATTAATATTAATTGATTTTAACTCAAACATAAAACAGTACATATTAATGAGGTAACATGATGTCTTGAAGCATGCATACATATTGTGTAAGTCAGGTTTGATTTATAACTATGTATTTATACGTAATATATGTGTGTGTGTATATATATATGTTATATCCCCCAAATATTTACCATCTCTTTATTGTGAAAGTTAGTCTTTTTTATAATCTTTTGAAATATGAGATAGAATTTGGGGGAAATTATAATAATATTCGTTGGATAAAGCAAGGACTGTTCAAGTATCAGGTCTGCAATATGGCTTGGGAAGCTTTGTTACTTTCATGGGCCCTTGTTTCCTCATCGGTAAAATGCCAACAGCAGTGGTATAATTGAGACCATGCATGTTAAGAGTTTGCCACTCCAGCCAGCATATAGCAACATGGCCAATCTGCATTGCTAACTATAGCCATTACTTATTACCCTCCATTTCCTAAGACTAAAGTCCATTAACAATCAACGAAAGAAAGCACATACAATACTCACTTATACTTCATATTCAAAAGTTGAGAAATCTTTATTGTAGCTTCTATTAGAAACACTTGCCTAATTGTAAGATTCAAAATAAAAGATAAGATAGATGGCTTGAAATATTTTGTAGTATCTTTTATTTTTTAAATATCTTTATTATCCATAAGTAGATACATTTTATGGGCAAATCTTATGGTGGGACCCCAGTTTCCCTTCTCCTTGTCCCCAATCCACTGGGGGGATCCTCCTCCTCAGTGATACTGGATCAGCCAATGGGGAAGGGGGCTGGCTACCTCTAGAGCAATTCATAACCCCCCTTTGTGTGTTGTTGCTGATGTGGGCAATGTCTCTGGATAGTCTCTCCTGCCATGTGTCTTATTGCCAGTCTACAGTGGTCTTGCAGGTAAACCAGTCTCTAAGTGGACACAGCATAACTCTGAGTTTGACAGTTCCAGTAAAATGAAATTTCAACCACCGATGTAATCCTATCCCTTGGTTGCTTGCATATATGAAAAACTTGACATGTTAATTTACTAAAATTTATTAAGTGTTTGGGTTTTTCCAGGTTTCAGCTGTGGTTTTTACTAGAGATTTTCCTCCACTTTCCCTTGAAATATTGCTTGTATTTATTTTGAATTACGCACTTGAACTTGTGGCCATCTGCAGAAAGTCGAGTGCATCCACAGCTCCTTCTTGATTTAGCTGAAAAATTAGTCTCATCTGGAAAATGTAGGCATGCATGAGGGAAGGCTTCCAAAGACTGGAAAGACACTATGAGGGGTGAGCCCTGTGAAAGGTTAACCTCAAGTCAGAGTTGAAGATATGTAAAGATGCTTGCTTATAAAGCCTCACAGACCAGGTTCAGTTCCCCACGACCCACACAAAGCCAGATACACCAAGTGGCTTCTGTGTGTGGAATCTCTTTGCAGTGGTGGGAGGCCCTGGTGTGCCCATTCTCTCTCTCTCTCTCTCTCTCTCTCTCTCTCTCTCTCTCTCTCGCTGTGTGTGTGTGTGTCTGTCTCTGTGTGTGTGTCTGTCTTTCTCTCAAGTAAAATATTAAAAAGGGATGCTTGTTGTCATGGTTTGACCGAGGTGTCCCCCACAAACAAATGAATGTGTTCTGAATGCTCGATCCCCAGCTGATGGCAGTTCGGGAATTAGAACCTTGCTAGAGCTGTGTTGGTGGGGGCAGACTGGCTTCCCCCTGCCAGTGTTTGGCACACCTTCCTGCCACTGTTTGCATTGCTGTGGCAGAGGTGATGCCCACCCTCTGCTCATGCCATCGTTTTCCCTGCCAGGATGGAGTCTCCCCTTGAGTCCATAAGCCTAATAAGCCCATTCCTCCACAAGCCGCTTTTGTTTGGGCTCTTTTTGCACAGCAACTAGAAAGCTGACTACAACACTTGTATCTATTAATTGAAATAAAGTATAAGTACTTTTTCTACCATAAAACATCTCCTTTCCCATATTATTTGCTTTTGCTTGCAATACTTTATTAATAGGAATATATAGTATAGTAAGTAGAGATTAATGGACAGGAATTTAAAAATGAAAAGCATTTTTATGGCCAGTTTGTTCACATAAAAACTGATTTCTGTCTTAGAGCCCTTAACCTTGCTCTGAAGTGTCACATACATTCCCATGGCTTTTTCTTTTCTTTTCTTTTCTTTTCTTTTCTTTTCTTTCCTTTTCTTTTATTTTCTTTTCTTTTCTTTGGTTTTGGTTTTACTCTAGCCCAGGCTGACCTCGAATTGTGGTCTCAGGCAAGCCTCTAACTCATGGCGATCCTCCTACCTCTGCCTCCCAAGTGCTGGGATTAAAGGCATGTGCCACCAAGCCTGGCTCCCATGGCTTATTCTTACTCATCACTTACATCTAAGTGCAGGAAGTATCCCAAGAAAGGTTTCTTCTGTCCCCGACACTCTGAATCTCCAAATCTGCCTCATTATCTTCATAGTACTCATCATTCTTTGAAGGCTGTGTTCTTATTCGTGTCTCTCACTCTAAAATGAGGTAGGTGGAAGCAGAGAAATCTCTGCACTCATCCTGCTCACCACCAGATAACTGTTCAGGACATGCAAAGTGTTTAGTCCATGCTCAAGGAATATTTGTTGAATAAACTGGCTAATGTAAAATTCAAAGTGAAACAATAGTGTGCAAAATGATTCCTATGATTTTAAAGGTGAAAGGAAGAAATAAGCTCTGGTAATGATTGTTCCTTGTTGACCATTTATTAAAAGCAATGTATTATACATAAATTATCTCATTTGCTTCTCATGTGGGCTCTGGTACAGCTGTAATTAGTGGCCAAGAGGGATTCGAACCCTTATATATCTTATGACAAAGCCATATTCTGAGTTATTATGTGCAAATATGGAAAGAGACTCAGAATAGTTAAACTGGAGACCTAAAGACAAATGTAGCTACATATTGCTTTTCTCACTATGGATGAATACTCTCCTTAAGGTTTGCTTCACTCAGGTTTTTTTTCCCTAGCCCAGATAGAAATGTGACGAGATTTATTAGCCCACAACAATGGAACACAATAGGAGGTGCTTTATTTCAAGAAGGTTCAATCTAGTCCTTAAATCATGTCATGGGGCACAGTTTTTCCTCTTAATTTTCATACTCCCCCCTTGGCTTTAAACCCGGGCAGGTTGGGAATCCAGCAGCTCCGCACATTATACATTCTCTCTCATGTTAGTGGAAGAGGAAGGCTGTTTCCCTGGAAGCCAAGCCTGCTGCCAGCCCATCTGGCACATTTGTGCAAATTAGAAAAAGATACCCTTTCTCTAGGAAATCTTCAAAGTTACTGTCTGATTATTAATTGATAACAATTATTGAAACATATAAAGCATTGTATAAAGTTGTATTAATCACATGAATAAAAACAGTATGTACATTTTTATAAAAATTAAGTGTTCAATGACATTGTTTTATTGTTAATTACTATAAAACAATTATATCTTCCTTTCAGAAAAACAAAATATAATAGTTTCAAAGCCTATCTATATGAACAGCAAATAGCAGGCATCATTATCTTTCTAGAATGCCTGGGGACTTTTAGAATTTTTCCTTTTAACTTTGATAAACCAAGTTCTTAACTAGTAATCAGTACCAATGAAGTTTTATATATATATATAATATTTATATATTCTAAATATATTGAAATAAAGATTTTGAGCTGGGTGTGTTGGTGCATGCCTATAACACTGAGCCTTCAGAAGGCTGAGGTGGAGGGTTACAAGTTCTAGACTAGTTTGGGCTACATGGTGAGGCCTTGTCTCCACAAAGCATCCAAAATGGGATTTTTGTGATAATTTATTACCATGAATATTTGAACACTTCAACAAAAGACATAATACATGTTTAAAAACTATATATGCGGTTGACTTCCTCACATACAGTCTCCCTCAGTAGCACACCATTGTGGTACTTGGCACATCTCAAGATGATAGTTCATATTGTTAAAGTAAATTTTGTTCATAACAACTTTTCAAATTACATTTTAGAATTTCCTTCTGGATCATAGTAGAATTGTGGGATTTATATCAGAACTCTTGTGTTTCCTATTCCAGAGAAGCCAGTGTTAATGCTAAAAGATGTTGATATTTATTGTAGTTCAAACATTGCTTCATTTTTTCAACTATATTTTTTCTTTTCTGGCTTTCACAGCTTCATAGAGGTTGTAAAACCCAAACTGCCATCAAGTGAGGATTGATCTATCAGAACACATTCATTTGTTTGTGGGGGACACCTGGATCAAACCTTGACAAGTGCTATATATGTGTGGAACATTCACTGCTTATCCTATTGCATTATGGAACATTAGTGTCCCTTAGAATGTCATGCCAAATTAATAACAAATGAATGCATCATATTTATTTCCTTCCATAATCTACTTTTCAAACCCTTGATTAGAATAAGCTGAATTTATAATATGCTAGTAGAAGGTACAGTGTAATGGTTCATAAGTGTGTCTATCCCTCTTAATGCTAAACATGATCAACATAACTTTACAAGTCTTTGCTTTTACCACTTGGAAAATTGTCCCAATATGCTGATTTTTTAGAACAAAACATCTTACTACCATATTCCAACCCCCAGTTGTTCAATTCAACACATAAATCACCTATATTGGAATTGACAGTTATTATAAAATAACAATCATATTAATGAAGATATTTTAATGTGAGTGCTACCCCTTCAAATATAATGTATTTTAAGTAAACAACCTGGATATCTTTGTACAACTCTAATTTTAAAAGTGCAAAGCACAGTGATTTTGGCTGATTCAGTGCAGATTGGACATTGCCTAAATGAACCTGTATAACTAGGGCATACATTTTGTCAGGGAGTCTGCCATTCCTGTCAGGTCTTGGGGTTAAAGCTGGTTTCCACAAAAGCTTATGGACTAGAAGTGAAGGAATACCACCTTACTTTTAAGAAGAGGCTATGAATATTAACCTGCATAAATAACAGAGGTGCTTTCCTGTTCGATCACATGCATAGAATAGAAAGGAGGAATTCTTTTCTTCAACATAAAGCAAAATAAAAATTTCTACCGCATCTGACTGGTAGCTGTGCATAGAATTAAAATGACACCTGCCCTTCTTGTCTATTTTTCTGGGTTCTGGGTCGTGTTGTTTCATTTCATGTTTGTTGCTTTTCCTATGACAGCCTGCAAAAGGTATTTAGGAGAAAAATGACCCTGTGTATTGAACACCTGGTCCAATTAGATAGGAACACTTGACATGTGGGCAAGTCTGTGAGTGTACATTTCTTTATAAAACTCAAATAGGAACACCTGTTCCTGTCCACAGAGACTGTGATCATGTGGTCAGAGCCGGGCTGAGCTTGGATATTTGTTCATACAGGGAATTGATAACTGTCATTTTGCAGCAGAGTTACTGCAAAGCCAGGACATCAGGCCGTCTTCATTCTTGTCACTTCCTCAGCCTCTGATTCTGAGTCCCGAGCTATTAATGTTCCACAAATTGTTGTCAATCACCAGTCCAGACAAAAGTGGCAGGCGGTGTTTTCTCTTGATTGGCTGGGTTTTGAAAGGACAGCATCTCTCTAGCCTGAGTATAGAGGGGAGTGCATGCAATCCACCCAGTCACTACTAGTCAAATAAATGCGCCACTATGCTGCTGCATTTCTTTTGATTGTCAAATGCTTTTATATTCATTTCTTTTCTATTTTTGCAGTGCTCAGGATCAACTCAGGTCCTTTACACAAACGAGGCAAGTGCTTTATTGGTATTAAAACTCTTCAGTGTTCTTTTAAATCTATGACCTGTGATGAGAGAAGCTCCCCTTTTATCTTACTGAAGCAGGAGAGGTTCCAAGACTAAGATAATACATTGTATGTATGTGAAGGCTCACATCCACAGATTGAGGATGTTGTCTAAACCTTGTTGTACTCATGGTTTTTACTATTGAATCTTAGGATGATTATGCTGATACAGCTTATGATGTAGGTATGGCAACATTAAGATAGAAAGAAAAGTATATGACACAGTCATTAGATGCTATAAATGGCATTTGTCTCTGTTAAAACTGAGTGCCATAAATAAAATATTGTAGAATATTATACCTTGGAGATCCTTGAAAAACAGGTTCATGCCATTTTTCTAAGACAGGTTATCTCAGTGTCCTCCTGAAAAAGAATGCCAGTCTGTATACCAACCAGCTCAGTACTTTGACCAAGGAAATTCTGATATTTGAGTTCAAGAAAACTTAAGGAAGCTATAGAATCTAAAAACTAAGTCATTTCCACAGAAAGTCACTATTAGACTCATGAGCATGTTTTTGATTCTGTTGGTAGGAAGGAGTTCAGAAAATATAGGAGTGCCCTACTATGTCCATTGAGCTCTGCTTAGAAAATCCAGAGATATTTTTTAAATCTTTATTGTCCACAATTAGATACATTGATTGAGCAAAGATTGTGCTGATATTCCCATTTCCCTCCTCCCTGTCCTCAATCCACTGGGTGTCCTCGGTGGGCACACTGGATCCATCCATGTGGCAAGAGGTTATGGATAGCACAGGAGGCATCAAGGTTGCCCCCCTTTATGTATTGTAGCTGAGGGGGGCAATGTCTCTGGGTAATCTCCCCAAATAGAGATATCGGTTTGTAATTGAATTAATGTTGAATTCCCATACATTCAAATTTTGGTGACCTCTTCTAAAAGATATATTACTCAGTTCACTTTATATCTTAAAATATTTAATTATTTGGACAGAGAGAGAGATAGAAGGAAAAAGGTAGACCCAGTGAGAAACTGAGGGGAAAGAGAAGAGGGGACGGAGGAATATGGGGATGTGCCACTGCAAACAAACTCCAGATCCTGGGGAATCAAACCTGGAGGTTGTAGTCAGCCTCATGCTGCTGGGATGAAACTCCAAACCAGACAGTTGATCGTAGGAAGGAGGGATTTATTGAAGCTACAGATTTAGGGGAAGTTCCACAATAGTGAAAGAATTTGGCCTCTTTTCACAGGTCTACGCAAAGAATCCCATCACCAGCAACTCCTAAAGCAAACAAGCATACTCAAACTCCGAAGGAACTCCAGGCTTGAGCTCAGACTGCTCTTTATTTCATTCCTACAGCTGGAATTCCAGACCCACCCCAGAAATACCTTAGGGCTGGACCCTAGGATTGGGCCAAATGACACCCCCTCCAGCCAGGCAGCTGGAGAAAAACTGTAATAAACTTCTGAATCTCTTTGGACCTCCATTCAAACTACCACACTGGGCCATTAGGTTTTGCAAGCAAGTGCCTTTATCCTCTGATCTATCTCTCCAGCTTTTACTATAACAGTGCTGGTAATCGAACCCAGAGTTCTATACATGTCAGGCAAGTATTCTACCACTGAGATACAGCCTCAGCCCTCAGTGTGCTTTGTTATTCCTGTGGCACAAATGCACCCTTTTGCAATATCAAAAATTTCTCTGAACTCCTTTAAATAATCTATATTCAAACTTCTTCCATCCTAGAATCTGACAGATCAAATCGCTTTAATGAACCACAGCAAACAGCTCATGTTGAAACAGCTGTGAGCACAATATGCAAATCATGTTTACGGGTAGCTTATGCTCCAGAGAAATAATCTTTATATGACTGCTTTATTATTTACAGTAGTTTTGAAATTTAATTTTTGTCAACATTGACAGATGCCAACCACGTGAATACTTGGATTGCTATATGTAGGCAAGAGTAAGCATATGCAGAGATCTTGCGTCTTGTGAGCATTGACAAGTGGGTTTAACAATATCCAGTCATTTCTGAGCAGTCGACAAAATTCACCTGAGGGCTGTGGTAACAGTGGAAGGCAAGGCTAGAGGAATATGAATGAAGGAAGAAGAAAGCAAGGGCTCTGGAGAGTACCACATATAATGAAAGCATGACAGAGGATGATTAATTATATTTCAAAGACAGATAATTCCCAGAGAATGTGTGTATGATAAAAAGCCTCTAACCTTTCCAGTTGTAATTAAATGAGGGATTTAGTACTCTAAGCTGAGTAAAGACTATTTTGTTCCATCACCGTACTAACACACACATTGAAATGTGTTCTTTCAACTATGTACTTAATGGCCTGAGTTCCAAAGTTGATGAACCTGGCAATGCCCCAGGGGCGTAAGGGGACCATCACTCACCTGGAAGAAGTTCTTTCCATAGAAATCACCAAGGTGGTTCAATCAAATTACAGTGACTTGGAAAATGTACTTGCCTTAAAGTATATTAGGATTTATCCTATGATGGAAAGAAAACAGAACTAATTTATAATCGATACTGTTTTCTGTTGGTGCAGATTTCAATCTCTCATGGGATGTCTATGTAATTTTTCTCAGATTTTTTTAATGAAGTGTGCCTGTTAGGTTGCTAACTACAGATGTTTGGGCTTTTTTCCCTCCTTTTTCTTGGCATTTCCTTTCAGACCACAAAATGTAATGCTGAAAACCTTGACTTTTATAAGGTAGTTTGAATGCATTTGGTGGAGTCTCTTTTTTTTTTTAACAAATATTTATTGTTTTTTTTTTCTGGGGATCCTATGTCTACAGAAGTGTCTTGCAAATACACAAAAGTTTTCAAATAGATTTATTGAATGACTCAGTGAGGCAGAACTGTGTGTCAGTGTTTGAATTCAGTATTTTCAGGTACTTCTTGATCCACTCTTCTAAGATATGGAGAAAAAGAAGACGGCAGAGTTTACGAATGCTTCTCAAGTGTTTTGATTGATAGAAACAACAACACATACATCCATTATTTCCAACTATATTTTTTCACTCTGTGATGATGATATGTGAGTGGCCCAGGACCAAATTAATAATAAAAATAGTTGGTATCAGATAAGTCAAAAATAATAAGTCAAACTAAATACACCTTTAATTTCAGAGTCGGGAATTTGGTGTTGTGTAGAGAGAATAGCTATAGAACAATAATCGATGGGAAATTAAATATCAGTTTTCTGGGTGTAGTAATAGATATCGTATGTGTACAGGTCCATCTTCATTCGAAGTCTTCGAGGCTTCCACAGAGCTGCTCCTCTCTAAGGCATGAGTTGGTGGGAGTAGGAAGTTAACAAGAAGCTCCTGTCTCAGCCACTTGTCCCAACCATTGTTTCTCACTTAGGCTGGATGTCAGCAGCAGCTTTGCTTTAACAATGCCTTGGTTCCCAGAACCAAGGCTGAAGGACCAACGTCTGCGTCGAGTCCGCTGCTGCAGCGGAAGGGGCTCTGACTCCTTCCCCATCAGAGAATGACACAGGTCCACTCCGTGTGTCATCGCCCAAAGCAAGGCACGTGGCCACATGTTCACTCCCTACTTCTGTGAAGGATACTTAGAAGCGGAAGCTAAGGATTCGAGCTACCAAAATCGTCGTTCAGCAGTTCCTTCCCAGCAGGAAGGGGATGCTTTTATAGCCAGTCTTGACACAGTCACAGAGACGGGTGTAATAGTAGTAGTAGCCATGAAGCCACTGATGATTCCCCAGGCCTGAAATGTGCTCCGTTTTGCTCACAGCTGTGCACCTGCTCTCGGCTGTGTGCTTAGCATGATGCCCAGAGCAAACAAGCGCTAAATAATTACTGATTGCAGAGTCACTCACATTATCCTAAGCCCAGTACAGAAGGAGAATAGGCGGCCTTTTATCCTCAAATAAAAGAAGTAAGTGATCTTTTCAAAAATATATTTGCAAGAAAGAGAGGAAGAGAGAGAGAACGGGCACGTCAGAGCCTCTTGCCACTGCAAATAAACTCCACCTGCATGTGCTAATTTGTGCAGCCAACTTTATGTGTATAAGGGGGAATCGAACCCAGGCCATCAGGCTTTGCAAGCAAGTAGCTTTAACCACGGAGCAATCTCTTCAGCCCTGAAAATAATACTTTTGGAGTTACTGAAACAAAACTTCCTTCCTCTGCAGGATCTCTTTCTCAAACTGGTCATGGTGGTTCTTATTTGCTAGTTTAATTTATTGTTGAATGTTGCCTATCTGAAGTCACATAAACTTTTCCTGATGAATATAGACACAGACAGTGAGTGAAATCTTTCTACAGGCTTTTTATTTATTTTTAATATATTTTATTTGTTTATTTGCAAGGAGAGAGAGAAAGACAGAGAGAGAGAGAGAGAGAATGAGAATGGGTATGCCTGGGCCTCTAGCCACTTTTGTGCACCTGGCTTATGTGGGTCCTGGGGAATTGAACCTGGGTCCTTAGGCTCCAGAGGCATGCTCCTTAACCACTGAGCAATCTCTCCAACCCTCTACAGGCTTTTAACTCAAGCATAGCACTGTGCTTGATATCAACATGATCATCTCAGAGCATTAAACACTAATCCTACTTCATTCACAATTGTGCTGGTCCTGTACCCATGGTGTGTAATTTTCATGCTGAAACACAGGCTCATACTGTTCTGTTAGTTGTCCAATATAGATTGCCATCCACTATTTCAGTAGGACAGAAGTTCACATACTCAAATACAACGGCACAGACACATGGGTTGACTGAGCTTGTTATAGTGCTGAGACCTCTAACCCAGAGACAGACTTTGTTCCTCGGGGAGCAGGGTAGACATATATGCATATATGCTCCTCCCTCTCTGACTACTGCGTCTTTGATAATTGAATTTTATGGAAAATAAAGTATGCCTTATATTTTATCCATTTCTAACTCTTTAGAGTCAACCAATATAGATCGAAAATATTTATTTTTTGGTTGTCATCTATACTTAACATGTGAGGGCAATTTTTCTTGTCACTATTACCTAAATAATATTGCACAATAAATGAATAAACAATTACACAGCATTGACATAGTAGTACATATTGTAATTGGAATCTATAGATGTTTAAAGTATGAGTCGGAGTATTTATTGGTTATGTGCAAGGATTATGCCATTTTATATAAAATTGAACAGCCTTAAATTTGAGTATTAGGAAGAGGTTCCTTGGGTGACAGTCCCCTAAGGATGACTGAAGTTGAATGTCCATATTTTGGAAATGGAAGACAATAAAAATAAAGAATAATGAGAATATTTTGGCAGATATTTACTTATAGAACCATAAACCATTGAGGTCAAAGAGATCTTGAACCTTCTCACGTTGATTTCCTTAACTTTCTGCAGAGGAACATCCATTCAGAATCAGAGTGGTTTACCTGAAGTCACAGGTTTGGCTAGAATTCAGCTCTCGTGACTTCCAGTGGAATGTTCCACGATTTTGATTGCCTGTTGTTTTCCTTGAGAAATTATCTAAGGGAGTAGATGTCTTTCTTGAACTATTTCAGAACTTGTTTTGCATGAAGCCTAGTTATTTCCTTATAAATGCTTAACAGATTTGAAAGTAATCTATTCTAAGTAGGCTTGTTGCCTGATAATTAATTGAATTTAAACCTTTGAATGATGATCTTCAAAGTTACATTACGCAATGTGTTTACTATTTAAAGAAGGAGACCCTAATATTTAAACACATATTTAGAAATAGGACCCATAATACTAGTAAGTCTCCACTTCTAAAAGGAATTACTCTAATCTGTTCATCCTAGAAGACAGGCTTTTATTTAGACGAGATCGGGCGCGTTCAGTGTGGTATGGCCATAGATGACAGGCTCTTATTTAGAAACTATTTTTAATTCTCTTTATTATCTTTCACCTTTATAGAGTCCTTCAAAGATACTTAATGTGTCCTAAGTCCTTTTAAGAATATCAAAACTAACATTTGGTTCATTTTAAGGACATGTGAAGGATAATTATGAAACTGTCTAATGCACAAGAGATTGAACTCCTGTGTGTAACTTCTATACTAGTAGAATCCAGTTCATTGTGTGTGGTTTTTAAGCTAAAGTTGAGCTGGACTTGATGGCACTAGCCTGTAGTCCTAGTTACTCAGGAAGCTGAGGCAGGTGGATTGCGAGTTCAAGGACAATCTGGTCAACTCAGTGAGACCGTTTCAAAATAAAAAAAAGGTAAAGTGAAGGCTGGGGGTACAGCTCAGCAGTAGGGGGCTGGCTGAGCAAGTGTGTGAGTGTGCATGCATGCATATAACTCAAGTTGAACTCATTCAGCAAATATAATGAATAGTTACAATTAACAGTAGCATAAGTAAGGTAACTGCAATCTGTGAGTAGCAATTCTAAGCCAGGGGCAATGTTGGCAGTGTTTAAAGCATGCTTGTCATGACGGGCACACTAGAATTTCAGGGTGCTTCTGCTTCTTGCACTATACAGGACTGTCTCATACCAAAAAAATCATCCAGCCCCAGAAGTCAATGCTGAGAGGTCAGAAATCTTATGTTTAGATGATCTTCACCTCAACACACATTGCTCATGTCATTACCACTAAGGACTTTGACTAAGTGAAATTCATTCTGGGGTCTGTCCTTTAGATAAAAATCAGTTTTTCTTAACTCTACCCCTAAATTGATTCATCATTCTCAAAAATAGAATGAGTATTTTTTTCTTTAAAGTTCAAAAGAGATGTTTTTGTATTAGAAGGATTAAATCTTTCATTTCAGTTTAGTGTTCCAAGGATAATGGAAAAATCTTGGTAAGCCATGGTCAGATCTAATTTATCCTGCTGAGCTATTTAAAGTCTTCATTATCATAAAAATAATTGGCTATTTTCATAGTAACACTACAGCGGTTGTTAGCTTTGACAAAACAAGTCATGAGTATACCACTGAAAGAGTGTTTCTTCCAAAATAATTTTAACTTGAATACTTGAGTGTGTGTGTGTGTGCACACGCACGCACGCATGCATACGGAGCTGAACAAATTCTTCAAGTGTGATAATCCAGCTCTCTCCATTTCCCCAATAAAATCCAAATCACTTGAATGATGGTGCAAGTCATACAAATGATCAAAGTAACTGTTCTCTTTCTGCCATGGCCCATGGCGGAACAAGGGTTGAGTATGTGGCCACAATCTGGCTTCTTTGTACTTTCTCTAGTGTGGGTGGACAAGGGTGCAGATCTCTCTGCTGTCAGATTCTCTTCCCACCTTCCTGCTGTCCTACCCTGAGCAGCGGGGTTCCCTGCTGCCGACCGAGCAACCAGAGGTACTGATGAGGTGAGAAGGATTTGGAAAGGAAGAACTAGAACTTCTTGCCTGTGGCATCTGCCATGTCTTCTGCTGTGGTCTCATCTCCCCTCGGGCCCTGACCCTGTTTTGCCTACTGCTGGGCTCCAGAACTCTGTCTCCTGCTGTCCCTTTGACTTGAGCAGGGATCCCCTGCTATGGCCTACCCCCCTTCTAGTTTAGCTTTAAATGTTTTACTTTGCTTCTAGAATTTGATGAAAGGCATGATCCAAAGACTCTTCTTAGGGCAGGATCTTGAGAGACAAAGTGTATACCGTCAGAGGGAGTTAAAGGAGTTCTCTTGTTTTTTTCTCTCCTGTCAGATAAGACCCCCTCTTCCCCAATGACAAAAGAGAGAAGGTGCAAGGGAGGAAGTGGCGCAGCTTGGTTCTTTATATCTCCACATAAAGAGTGAAGTAGAGGGGGTTGGAGAGATGGCTCAGCGGTTAAGGCACTTGCCTCCAGTGTCTAAGGCCTGGGGTTCAGTTCCCCAGGACCCATATATGCCAGACCCACAAGGTGGTGGCCCTGGTTCGTTCGTTCTCTCTCTCTCTCTCTCTCTCTCTCTCTCTCTCTCTCTCTGCTTAAAAATAAATAAATAAAATATTTTTAAAAAGAGTGAAGTAGAAGCTGCCATCCAAATGTCTCTTCTGCTTCTTCTAGATCTGTTACATAGGCAAGTCTAGTCTATCTTGCCTTGGGTCCCCCTTTTTCAATCAAATGGAGGATATGATTCAACTAATCCATTGAATTATGATTTCTATATTATACAATCCAGAAAAAAAACAGAACATTGCTTGGACCATGGGAGAAGCACTCCATAATATTGTTATTTAGAGCCTTCTCAATCATACACACAATATGGAGATAATAAGTCTATACTTTCTAGATAAGAATTTCATTTCAATCTTCTGGCCTATAAGTGTTTAATAAGCAACATATTTTGCCACCTCCTTTGGGACATTTTTAAATTTATTGTTATGTATTAAGTAGAAACTTGATATGAACAAGTCGTGTCTTGGTACCACCATTCCCCTCCTTCCTGCCCCCATTCCACTGAGGGCCTTCCTTGGTGGGGTTGCTGGTGTGCACCATGGGGTGGAGGGCTGTGAGTTGTATGAGCATCAACAGTCATTGGATGGGAGGCATTCCCTCCCAACTGTGGCTATTACAATCTTTCCACCCCCTCTTCCACAAAATTCCCTGAGCCATGGTGAGTGTGTTTAAGCCTACAATAGTGTTGAGCTCTTAGAAGCTTCTGGAATTCTGCTTTGGAACATGTGAGACTCCTCAGTGTCTGTCTCCATCATCCTGGAGCAGGTTGAGGGGCTTTCTGTGGGAGCAGCTCTCTTGCTCATCTCTCCACTTCCTCTGTGGTTTCACCTCTGTTTTTCACTCCTAGCTGATGTGCAATGGATGGTGCATCTCTTGCCAGGGAGTCTGCTGCCATTTCAGGTCTTGTTGGTAGAATTAGGATGTCGTTGGCTTTCACTGCCTTCTGAGAAATAAAAACAGATTCTCCAATGGAGAGTGAGATCAGCATAGGTTAAATGAGACAAGAATTGTTTACTTGGCGGGATTATAATGGGTGTAGCCTCTCTTTAGGCCCATAGTTAGTGAAAGCTTCCCCTTGAAGACCAGATTCCTAGTCTCCACAGGAGTTTTTCTTGGATCCAAGTTCCAGCTACGGATTCCTTGCCACTGAGTAGATCTCGTAGCCAACCAGAGAGCCCTTGATTATCCACCTCAGGTTGTGCTCCATTATTACACGGGTGTGTACACCTCGTCGTGCTGGTCACTGTCATATAGCAGTGTCCCTGCTTTCTCCCAACATTATTGGCCAATCTTGCCTAGCGGCTCATGTAGCCCTTTCCAGGACTACACTGGCTAACCATCTTGGAACCAGCATCCTTTCAGGCTGCAGCCTGGTCTCTCGATGTTGTAAATGTATAAGGAGTGGGTGCACAAGATACTTTGTTTCTGTTTTGTTTTCCCTAAGAGTCATTAGGGATACAGGAATGGTATGCCGTAGTAAAATAAGACTTAAAACAAATGCTTGGGCCTGAACAAGCTACAGGGGCTCTGTAGTATTGTCATTATTATCATTATTATATCATTAGTATTTGACTAATGGGCAGCTGTCACTGCTCTTTTATCTTTTCCTCCTGACTGTTTTCTGACTTCTTCCCCTCACTTCTAAGTTTGATTATCTCTGTCAGCCCACTCCAGTCTCCATCTGGACTTAGAGGCTGTGCAAACCACAAGGGGACATTGTCTGCCATTTTTGGAAGAAGAGAGCTAAGTGTAATCACCAAGGCTTTCTAAATATGAATAATCACTTCTCTGACCCCTCTTGCTACTAGCATTCAGAAAGACCAACTTCCATCTTTTACAAGGTTCCCATTCATTTATACCTATTCCCAAATACAGCTCTTTGCCATAGCCATAGTACACAAGGTTTGTTCCAGAACATCATAGAATGCTTTATAAATATGAAACAAAAATTTACAAAAATAAATGTGCTTAACTGCTCTAAAGACTCATTTTCTAGCTTCATGTACATAGGGCCGTAAGTTGGTTACCTACTTAAGTCCAAATTTTCCATGATCTTGTGTTAATTAAAACTTTATCAAAAGCACACAGATTTTTGCTTTAAACTCTGTGATAGTTGTTTTAATGTAAAAATAGCATTGACTATGCCAGCTGTTTAAAGCTCAATCTAACTAAAGCTAAGGCTTCAGTACGACTAGTTGAATCTGTGCTTAATTGATGGCAAATTTCTCAAAACTTTCATATACCTTTAGACACATATTTCACTCAAAAACATCAGATTCATGGCTGGAGATATGGCTCAGTCAGTAAGCTGATTGTCCCCATAAGCATAAATTCAGTTCCATAGTGCTCGCATAAAAACCAGGCACACTGACATATGCCTGTAATCCCACTGTTGGAGAGGTGGGAACAGAAAGATACCTGGATCTTATTGCTTAGCTAGTTTAGCCATATTGGTGAGCTATAGATTTAGCATGAGACGGTCTCAAAAAATAAGGTGGAGAATGTGAAGGAAACACTCCAAAAGCATCAATATCTGAATGTCAATGTGCATACCCACCCCCACACAAGCAAACATACATACACATATGCACATGCACAAATAAAAAAATGTATCAAAGTTATTTTTTATTAATTTTTGCAGTTTTAAGAGATTCATGTGATTATCTCTACCTCATTAGAAGCCCCCTTTTTGGGAAAGTCATACATATCTTGCCCAAGCAAGTTCTATAGGTAGAGACGATATTTAGACAAGAGTTGAGTCTGCTGTAAGTACCAGGACCCTCCTGTTACAGCACACAGCCTCCCCTACTCCAAATCAGGATACATGGTTTCTAGAAAGATGTAGCACAGGTTATCTTAAAAGTAAATCTGATATAAAATCCTCGTGAGTCCGAGGCGCCATTTCACCTTAAATAACTGTTTCACTATGACCAGGACCATGTGCCCTGGATCCAGGTGAACTCAACAACATATTCCAGGAGAAAGGCTGTCTCCTCCAGATGAAATGAACCAAGATTTATGTAGCCACCTGTACAATATAGTAGCTGCCACCTGCAGGCCTACCCAGCTGTGCAAAATTCACTGAAATGAATGGACTGGAGTGGCCAGAATGAGGGAGCAGACTGAGGAGATTGGAAGCAGGGGCCAGCACAAATGCAGACAGAAGCTGGGAGGCAGTTACAATCCAACCAACCAAAGGCAACAAGAGCATCCCACTTAACCGCAGCTCTGCACTAGTAATTCTTGGCCCAAAATGTATTGAGCTCACTGTCCTTGTGTGTGTAACTAGGTAATTTAAGCCATCAAGATTATGAGTTTGGGGCTGGAGAGATGGCTCAGCGGTTAAGGCACTTGCCTCCAGTGCCTAAGGCCCTGGGTTCAATTCCCCAGTACCCACATAAGTCAGACCCACAAGGTGGTGGCCCTGGTTCGTGTTCTCTCTCTCTCTCTCTCTCTCTCTCTCTCTCTCTCTCTCTCTCTCTCTGCTTGAAAATGAATAAATAAAATATTTTTTAAAAAGATTATGAGTTTTTAAGACTGAAAGCTGTATTATTGTGCTAGGCTGAAAAGGAAGGAGAGGAAATAGCCATCAAATATTGAAATGACCTCAGTGATGCAAATATCTGTTTACTCCTGTGAGATTAGCTACAATTCATGTCTTAAAAGTTAATTCTCTGAAGCAGCATGGCATATGATAAATTTTAGCACTGTGATTTACTGTAAAACAATGAAAATCATAACTTCAGAGCCTTCTGCTGGTATGGGCCCCCTGTGTTGTATTAAGAATGAGGAGGAGAAGCCATGTTGCAATTCAGAATTGTGTGTGTGTGTATTTGAGAGAAGAGACACAGACAGAATGGGCATGCCAGGGAGGGACTCCAGCTGCTGCAAAAGGACCCCAGATGCACACGCCACTTTACGTGGATACTGGGAAATGAACTTGGGTCATTAGACTTTTCAGGCAAGCACCTTAACTGCTGAACCATCTCTCCAGCCCCTGAATCATTTCTTTTTTTTTTTTTTAAGTTTTTGAGAGTAAGCAAGTGATTTTTTCCCATTATGTAATTATTACTTTAACCACCTTTGAAGAAATATTACTTATATATTTTGAACAATAAATCTATGAACAGATTTGGCAGAGAAGACAGCAGTGAGAAAATTTACAAACATACGTTTATTTGCGAAATACAATCACTAGAGTCCTTATATGTCAATGATCATTCCACAGTCAACATTCACATGTATAATAATGTCTAGACCAAGTCATGCTGAAATTCTTTCCCTCTTAGCATTTCTAATAAAGTACTTGAGGAATATCAAGAGAAGGGCACCTGTGTCTTTAAGACTCCAGAAACTATTGTGTTGCTTAAAAAAGTCAGTATGTGGGTCAATGGATGGGGTTGCTGTGCATCAACACCCCTGTTTATCCACAGATCTGGGTGGACAGAGTCTTGGGACAGCCATGAGTACCCGAGAGGAAGAACTCTTGGGAGACAGATTCAGTGAATAGCTCGTTTATTAGGTTGGGGAAGGTGCTTTAACGCAGAAGAGAGGAGAGGCAGGGGATAAGCAGCAAGGGGATTGGTTGGGGCAAGGTGGCCCGTGGATGTCTCATGGCAAGTAGGGGCTTCTTTGCTGAAACGGGTCAAGAGAGGACTGGCAGGGGCCAATAACCTGCCGATGCCTGGTTTGCATAGATAAGTTGGGGGACTTTCTCAGCCCCAGGTGGTGGGAGTTACATGACTTTAGGCGTGTAACAGATGGCGGTGGCTGTAGAGGAGCTGTGACTTTCAAAGTTTTTCATTGCCCAGGCTTATTTTTACCTCATAGCTGAGTTATGTGAACTCCAGGAAACTCAGGCCTTGAATTGCCTGGACTATTCAGGGCTTGCTTGGGGCCCATTAGGCCACTGGAGGTTGGGGAGGGAAGGAGTCAGCTGAACTCCTGCTGGTCTCAAGATGAGATTATCAGGGCTCCAGGCCTGTCTCAACCTCCCTTTAACCCCGTGTCCTCCGTGCCTTTCAGCAGGGTCCCACATCAGTACATGTTTACTTTTCTATTTTATGTTGCTTTTGGTTGTTAGGTTGGTTTATTTTGTTCATTTGTTTTTTGTTTGTTTTTTTGTTTTTGTTTTTGTTTTGTTTTTTTGTTTTTTATTCTCCATAATGAGTTACATTATTTAGTGGGCAAACAGTGAGTTGTTATCCCCAATTCCCCGATGCCCCCCCCCTCCCTCATCCCCAATCAGCTGGATATCTTCCTCCATGGGTCAACTGGATCAGTCCTTGTGACAGGGGACCATGGATAGCCTAGTACTCAGCCGGGTTCTCCTGACCCAAGTGTGTTGTTACTGAGGGGTGCCATGCCTCTGATAATCTCCCCCACCACGGCTCTTACAATCTTTCTGCCCCCTCTTCGGCTCAGTTCCCTGAGTTGTGGTGGGTGGGTATTAAGGCTGCTTTAATGTGAGCTTAGGGTTTTTGTGTCAAGAATCGTTGGTTTCTGTCTCAACATTTCCCTCTGTAGTACATGTTGGTCTTAAATTAACAGCAGTCCTCCTGCCTCAGTCTCACTAGTGCTGGAAATACAGTTATAAGCCAGCACACTCGGCCTTTTTTTAGAGCTAAGAAATAATAACCACTCATTAACCAGGAAAAAAGGAAGTCCAGTGGCTTTTACGGTTTGGGCCAGGCCCTTGTTGTCTGTCCATGAGAATGCTGTCTCACTTGTTCAGTTCTCAGCATGTAGAGGAGCATATGTAATGTGTGCTTTTACTTAGTGAAGAAATGGCTTACATTCAGTGGGAGAATTACTTATTTCACACGGGAAGCTGGCACTAGGCAGCGGTATGAATCTGTAACTTCTCATAAAATCCCCAAATTTGGGGAATCATTCCAAGAGATCTTGGGATCTTGTCTGAAATCCTTATTTGTCCCTAACTCCGTATGTATGACCCCATGAAAAATCACTTGCTGGCACTAGGTATCTGCAGTGAATCTTAAGAGAGAGGGTGAGTCCATCATGTATGCTCTGTGAAATACTGTGTGGGGATTTGGGCTCAGAGTTTGAGGGTGACTGTTATCCCACTTCAGCTGAACTCTGGGCTATTTCTTCTTCCTCATGCATAACTTGAGGATTATAATATCTACTCCTCAGGGTTGCTATAATGATGAGATGGGAAACCTATGCAAGGCTTTTAGAGCAATATTTGGCACTACGTAAATTGCACAGTGCATGCTTGCACTTTCTGGCATTAAATCGATTTTCCTGAGCACCCACTATTAACTGTGCAAACATTGTGCCTCACACTCTGGCTGTAGAGCACAGGGAGGTCCATTAGCCCCTCTTCGCATCACTCTCATGGTCTCTATAAACCTAAGGACAACCTAGGCCCTACAGCGATAGTGACCTTTGAGATGAGTCCGTTGGGATTCCAAGATCTAAATTGTGTTAATTGTAGAACCTGACATGTATTCTGTTTTTCAATGGTTCATACAGTTGTCGTAATGCTCTGAGGAACTCAGAGTCTCCTCTGAGCCTACTACCTAAGGACCTGTGTCTTGATAAAGCTTCAGGAGTTCACTTGGTCAGCATACCTAGCTAATGGTGCTTCAGTAACTGGGACATAGATCCCAAATTTTCACCAACCTCTCTGGTGTTGGGAGCTGTTGCACACCAGGTTCATTTTGAGAACACTATTTGACCTTCGCTCCTTGACACAGGCTGAAAGCAAGTTAGAGTGCCTGAGATTTCAAACACCCAGCAACTCAAAGGAAGCATAAGCGAGCAACTGTGTGGATTTCACAGAGCTCCCAAGTCTGAAATGCTGTCTTCCTAGGACTGCTTATCTTCTCATTTTCATGTAAGAAACAAGGACTTGAAATTTCTAGGAGAATGCTAGCTGTCCATTTGTGATATTCTTCTAGAATTTATCTTTCAAGTGTATGAAATGATTCATCTTGTCAATCATCACGTCCCTTGTATCACACATTCGAAACTTCAAAGTGTATGCGGTTGGTTCCAGGTGAGCTTTGTTTACAAAGCTTTGGGTGTGTGTCATGACCAGTCTCTGTGGGAGTCAAGGGAAGGGAATGACTGCACCAGGGAACACAGAAGAAGGATGTGGGGGAGTGGTGGGGCCCATCCGTGACATCAGAGTGCAGCTTTCATGTTTTCATTCAAGTTACTTGTATACTTGCATCAGACCTTGGTGTGTTCACCAGGGAGAGGACTTGCGATTGTTTTCCCCTGCCTTTTATCTGCAGTCGTACCTGAATCTGATATTTAAAATAATATAAAATTTTTGTGACCACAAAGTAAAGAGTGGTCATGACAGAATGAAATAAAACCAGAATCTAAGGAACCTTTATTATTGGGTAGAAACACCACCAGGAATATCTGAGTATGATCTCATTGAATTTTCACAACTCTGAGAAGAAGGTATTATCTTCTCTTTTAAGAAGAAGGGCTAGAAAAATAGCTCAGCTGGTAAAGTACTTGCCTTACAAGCAGGATGACCTGAGTTCAATCCATAGAACCCATGTAATAAAGCTTGAGCACACTTGTAATCCCAGTGCTGGGAAGGCAAAGACAGGCATATCTTTGGGGATGCCAGCCATCCAGTCAAAGTACTTAGTAAGTTTCTGGCTAGTGAGAAACCTGCTTCAAAAAAGGTGGACAGAGCCTCTGAAGAACAGCACCCAAGGTTGTCCTCTGCCCTCCACACGCACAGCCAATGACCCCTCCATGCACACATTTCTTAAAGATGAAGAAATAAAAGCTGATAGATGTTATAGGATTAACCCCATGCCTTATAACTGAGTTTGAGCATCTCACTTTAAATATAAGGGTCCACATTCTAGACTCTCAGTTTCACTACTAAACTGTTATCTCATTGTATATATATGTATATATATATAATATATGTATTATATTATATGTAATATATATGTAATATATATATTATATATACCAGGTATATTTTAGTATTAACATAAAAACTATTTCAAGAATTCTAGGTGTATTGTGAGTAGTTTTAGCAAGAAGCATCTTCTGCAAAAAGCTTGTTATTAAAATGAGTATACAACTGAGGAGAGACCATGTAAGTAAATTATGAATTTTGATGGTAGGCCAATCTAGGGTTCAAGCACTAATTTTGACATTTATGAACAAGAATGTGAATTGGGTCAAAATAGCAAACATCACTGAGCTTTAATTCCTTTGTCAGTAAAATGGAATCCACAGCATTAGCTTCACCGATGATTGAGAAGATTTGGTGGGTTAATTCATAAAACTCCTTGGCATCATGCTGAGTGCTCAACAGAGGGCATTCATTGAAATATTATTACTGCCCTGTTCATGGCTCAGTACCATTTATTCATAATTAACCAAAATGCACGAACACCTCCACACTGCCATGGATGATAGGACTTCTTAATTGAAGCAAAATTAAAATAAATAAAACTTTTTTTAGCATCTCATATCATTTGAACAAGACATAGAGATGGCTTCCTTCACTATCCGTCATCCTCAGGGGAGTGATTGGGCTCAACTACTTGACAAATTTATTCATCTCCACAGATATTATAATATAAGGAGAGTTTTAAATATAGGCACATAAGTATTGAGACCCATTGCGATTATAGGAATGTTAACTTTTGAAGAGATATACAGTATCCGTGAGAGTGTGGCTGTTGCTTGTCTTGGCTGACATTGACCAGCGAAGCCCTTGAGATAAGAAAATGTCCCCACTTGGTGCTACCGAGGGTCTCGTTTTCCTCATCTTGCTCAAGTGGACAGATATCTTGAATATTTATGTTTCCCAAATGCTGTGTTTTCATGACTCAGCTGCTCTGGGATCAACCGGGATGTTGTGCTGTTCTCTAAGCTACATTCCCCAGTGCTGAAATTACCAATTTCATAAAATTGCTTTTGATGTTGGCTAAGATGCTATTTTTATTGAACGCGGCAATTGCCACTCCAGTTTCAGGAGGACAGCCTCCTCCTTTGATGACCCTATTTGGTTTCAGATTTGTGTTGGGGAAAGTAGTGATTACACCGCTTTGAAGCCCCTGGAGCTGAAATTGCTAGGGACAGTATCTGCTGGGCCAGGAAGCCAGCCTAAGCATTTCAGCTGTTTGCTGAAAGGCACAACAAACATTTTAACCTCGGTGGATCATGATGCATTGTTTTTTTAAATAGATTTTATTTATTTATTTGCAAGCAGAGAGAGAGAGAGAGAGAGAGAGAGAGAGAGAGAGAGAATGGGAGCGCCAGGGCCTCCAGCCACTGCAAGTGAACTCCAGACACATGCGCCCTCTTATGCATCTGGCTTTATATGGGCACTGGGGAATCGAACTCTGGTCCTTCTGTGTTGCAGGCCAACACCTTAACCACTAAGCCATTTCTTCAGCCCATGACGCATTGTTTATAGCATTTTCCAGGAACTGGCCTCAGCCAGCAGGCTAACATGAGACATGGAGGTATTATCTATTCATTTTTATTGTGCAATTTACTTTGCCCCAACATCAACTCACAGATGATAGTGCTACCTTCTGTACATTCTTCATTTTTCCATGCATTTTAGAAAATAGAGTCCTCACCACCCGTGGAACCTGAAATTGGAACCGAATGGTAGGCAGCAGTGGCACAGAAGTTGAGAAGAAAGAGGACTAGTGATAAAAACAAGAGCAGTGATAGAACATAGTGAGAGAAAGACTAAAATAAACCAGATTACAGATTGGGTCAAGCCCCGTGCACAATAGGAAATGCATGACTTCATCATGCTGCTCAGCTCTGTGATGATCTCAGTGCCCTGTCTGCTGTCATGAGTCTGCAGAGATGTAGAACCCAGTTTGGGTTGTGGTTACCCTTGAGGCAGAAGCTATCATTTTCGGTGCCTCGGTTTCCAGAGTCTGACTTTGTTGTGTCCATGTGCCGCCATTCACGGCAATTCCTGCCATTGGGAAAATCTGCATTAGCTGATGGTCAGTGGCATGTTGGAGACTAGCTTTAATTTCCATGGGGGCGTATTGAAGGTTAGTGAATTGGTTAAGGTCTCACAACTACTAGGTGGTAGTGGAAGGGTTAGAACCAGGGACAGCCAGCTAACGTTCCTCTGTCCTTGTTTGTTTATGTGTTATTGTGTAACTTTGGAGACTTTTAGCTCTGAAATATTTAGCTGAAAGATTACTTTAGTATTCTTAGTCTTTAGGGCTCTGACATTTTCTACCTACAATAAATATTTTTAATTCTATTACCAGACGTAAATACCACAAAGGCAGGGAATTTCATCTATTTTCCTCACCGTGTAATAAATGACTCCCTACCTCTGAAGAATTGAAAACAAGTGTTTAAACAAACCTTATGCAGAATGTTCATGGCAGCAACATCACCAACAGGCAAAAAGGTGGAAGCAAGCCAAATGTTAATCACTCAATAAATGTATAAATGAAGTGTGGCATATTGATGATGAAGTACTATGCAATCATGAAGAATGTAATATCGATGCACGCTACAGCATGGGTGACCGTGAAAGAGCCACAAAGCTATATATTGCTGTGCCTGAGCAAATCCACAGAGACAGAAAGTCGATTTGTCATTGGCAGGGGTAATGAGAAGAGAGGAATATTAATTGCTTAAAAGTTGTGGAATTTCCTCTTGAGTTGATCAAAAGAGTTTCTAGCTAGTTAGTGGTGATCATTAGACAATATTGTGAATATACCAAATGTCACTTGAGTTTCACTTTAAATGGTGAATTCTGTTATATAAATTTACCAAAGAAAGAAAAAAACCTTAGTCCAGATACACAGTCAGTAATGACAAAGCTGTTTGGTTAGTAAGTAAATAACACTTTAAACCCATTGCAGAGTAAGCTGGTCATTAGGAGTCACTAATTTCTCTGACACAGAAACATCTGCATTGTGACAATTTGAAGCCAGACTCACTCATCTCCTATGAGGTCACTAGGAAATTGAGGTAATTCATATTTTAACTACTAGAGTCTGAATAACTCAAGCAATCTTGGGTGAGAAGAACAAGGCTGCAAGCCTCACCTGTCCTCGTTACAAATATTACAGAGCTATAGGCATAAAATAGATAAGCCAATAGAACACAACAGAATACCCAGAAAAAAAAACTGAATACTCACAGTCAATTAAGACGAACACCAAAATAAAAAAAGGAGAAAAATATGGTCTCTGCAATAAATTGTCTTGAGAAAACAAAATTGGCATGCAAATAACTTTCAAACTCAATTTTATCTTTTAACATACAAAACAGTCAACTCAATATGGATAAAAGCCCAATACTCAGAAGTCTAAACTCGAAGAAGTATAAGGCAAAAGGTCCATGAGACGGAACTTGCCAATTTTTTTTTTCTATCACATGCACAGCGTAGGCAACAAATCAAAATAAAGATGTTGGATGGACTGACTAGCAAGCCCCAGCCATCTTCCTGTCTTTCCCCGCTCAGCCCTGGGTTTCCAGACATGGCCACACCGGCTTTGGGTGCTGGAGAGTGAGCTCAGGTCCTCAAGTGAGCCATCGCCCCAATGGAAGCATGATATTATAATATACCTCTGTTAAAAGAGTTGAATTAGAATTGGCTCTAGATTCTGAGTAACTGAAATTTCTAGGTAATTCCATTGCTACATGGGCACATTGGGGTGAATATTTTAAGCTGGAAGATAAGCTATAAAATGTAAGGTGAATATTTTGTACACATACATGTAAGTGTCAGAAGACATATAGGATCATACTTAATGATCGTTGGATCAATGTGATAATAACTTCCATTGATTTTTAAAATGTCTGGATAAATTAGGCGATATCAGTAGCTAGAATGAAGGCCACTCTGTCCACGAATTATTTGCTCAAACAAAAATGTCCTTAGAAAGGAAGAAAGTCCCATGATGCTGCAGGCACCTGGAATTTGTTTGTCACAAACTTTCCTCAGTTGTGCCAAGCTTTGATTGATGCACTTTCTTTGAAATTCCTGAATCACAGCCCATTCTTTCACCATTTGTCAGCGGGTTCCTCCTCCCCCTTAATACAGAGAGTCACAGAAGTGCGGAGATTTGGAGACAGGCCGACCTGGGCTTGTAGCCCGTCAGCACCTTTTGCCAGATGTTGCCTTAGGTGAAACACTTCATCTCTTTGCTTATTTTACAATAAAAAAAAGCTACATCAGTTTGCAGCATTGTTTTGAGGATTCAAGGCAATATAGGTAAAGTAGGGTTTTTCAAATGCATCCTTTAAATATTGATCATGGTGATGGTGATGGCACCCTAATTTCATGCATTCAGGATCATCCCAGCTTATTCTCTCAGGATATTCACTTCTACGGGCAATTTTATCCTATTTTAACTCTTGAAATTTGTGTGTGTGTGTGTGTGTGTGTGTGTGTGTGTGTGTGTGTGTGTGTGTTCATGCACCAGGACCTCAATGCTTGCTCGACTCTGTGTGTCTGATTTACATAGGCAACTTGGGAATTAAACATGGGCCTGTAGTCTTTGTAAGCAAGTGCCTGGGCCCCCACCTTATTTTAAAGAAAATATAGAGATCTGAAGAGATACATAAACTTTCTTATTTTTTTTTTAAATACCAAATTCATTTGTGAGAAACGCATCTTTGGCCACGAACCTAAGTTTAAGGTATCTCACTAAGCTTAGGTCTATATACCTGGAAGAATGACCTTCATGTTATCTGCTAAGAATCCCCTGATAAGTACCGAGGGTAAAAAAGAAACTCCTCATCGTCATGTTAGGCTTTTGGCTCTGAGTACCAGGGAGCTGGAAGGGCTATGCATTTTAAACAGCTTTTCATGGGATTCTAAGCCTTGTAATGTTTGAAAATTTAGTTTAGTCGAAGCCAAATCCTTTCTCCTAGCATTATGGACATACAATTACTTTGCCAAAAAAATGCATTGTTGCACAAAATATGCATATAATTTATGTATTCACTTTGGTGACATTAGCTAAATAATCACAGCCTAATCCAGTAATGAAAATAGCCAACATCTCTACAAGTTTCCTTGCGTCTATTTGTCATTTTTGTTTTATTTTATCTGTATGTGTGTAACTATTTTAAAGGTTTAGGATGCATTTCCCTCTCATAAAAGTTTAAGTACTTTTGTATGTGTACGTGTGTGGTGTGTGTGTATTCATGTTCATATGCATGCAGGGTCACATGTGTGTATGGGTGTGTATGCGTGTAGAGGCCAAAGGTGACATCGAGTGTCACCTTTGATAGTTCTCCACTCTCTTCACTAAGACAGGGTCTCTCTCTTGAGCCCAGTGCTTGCTGACTCATTTGTTGATTTGGCTAATCTACCTAACCACTTGACCTTGGGGATCCCCCGGCTCTGCCTCCCCCACACTAGAACTACAGCTCTGTGCACTGTTGGTGGCTGCTGGGGATCTAAACTGCAGCGCTTCTACAGCAAGGACTTTGCCAACTGAGTTATCTCCCAGTCCTTTAAATATTGCTTTTTTATAAAACGTAATTGTGAAATATTATCTGAAAGACTCAGGGATGAAGACATTGCCACTTCTGAGGATCCCCTGAGTGTGAAATGAGGTGTGTATCCCCCTAAACTCAGAAACCTTTTATGATTGCTTGTCTTCTTTTTTTTATTTTTAAAAATATTTATTCATTTTCAAGCAGAGACATAGAGAGCGAGAGAGAGAGAGGAGAGAGAGAGAGAGAGAGAGTGTACCAGGGCCACCACTTGTGGGTCTGGCTTATGTGGGTCCTGGGGAATTGAACCCGGGGCCTTAGGCACTGGAGGCAAGTGCCTTAACCACTGATCCCTCCAGCCCCATTGCTTGTCTTCTTGTCTCTGCCAAAGAAATGAGCAGCATGTCATGTCTGACACTCTGCGTCCACAGGCAGTTTCACAAATTCACGGAAGACCACACAGGTAAAGTTTCTGATCACTTAGTGGGTTTCTGTCAGATTAGATTAGCCTGTGTGCAAGCACACAGCTTAAAGTTCTTTTGGCTTGGACTTCATTTAATGATGTGGGTATTTGTTTTTGCTGTACAAGCTTATATTGGAAACTCTTCTCCCTCAGGAGTTCGGAGCTACCTGTTACGGATCTTTAGTGGCTGTCAGTGACAGCACTTCAATGAGGCCAAGCCTTAATTTTTACTTAAAAATGGGACACATCCATTGTATTTCACGGGGGCTTTTTGACATGGTCCGTGCTTATCGGTGTTCAAAATATAAGTTCCCATTATAAACCTGCGTTTAATTCCAAAGCAATCGCCTTTAGCTATGTCATATTCTGAATGTGTTGTCTCACAGTTGGTTTTATTTTATTACTGGTTTCTGGCTCGAACTAAAATATGCTTTGCTGTTTTCTGCTGGATTTTAGTTAGTACTTCTATGAACAGTAAATAGACAACCACCATCTAATAAGAGCAATGCTGATAACCATCACTTTTCATCTTTTATTATGAGACATATTCTATGTCAAGCTCTTGGTTACATACATTTTATGTTTATCACTTGCCCTTCCTTCATCTGTATGAAAAACTTGGGAAATAAGAATTGTCCTGTTTTTGTTTTGTTTGTTTGAGTCAAGGACTTGTGTATTCCAGTCTGGCCTCAAAATCACTATGCAGCCAAGGATGACCTTAAAGTTCTGATCCCCCTGCCTCCCTCCACCTGCTGAGATTGCAGGTGTGTACCGCCATACCTGATTTGGCCTAGGTTAGTTACCATGGGCAAGCTATTAGGCAGCATATCAGCTCCTCTCCCCCTCTCTCTGTTCCACACATGCCTTCTCACCCTTCTGTTTTTATGCCTGGCATACAGCAGCATGTGGCCCTAGCCAGAAAAGGCTGCCAATCTTGGCCTTCCAGCCTTGAACACTGATAAACCTCTTTCCTCTCTTAACCCAATAGGAAATGGACTAGGACACACATCTTGAGGCTCAAGTTAAAGGGAATGAAAGTTCTAGGACACCAGAAAAGATTCTGGCCAAAGTATGAATGTGAGAGAAATAAGAAATGTCACCTTGAGACTTGGACTAGACAGATACTGTCAGCTTCACCTGTATCCCACTGGCTAATGTGAGTCACATGGACCAGACAAGTCAGCGTGATGAGAAGGGCAAAAAAATGCATATGGATACTAGTAGAGAGGTCAATATGGAAAGAATCACCCATTAAGTAAATCTACCAGCACCACTATTTTTCATTGTCATAGAAACAACATTGGCTTCTAAACATAGCATTAGAAGTACTGTATTTGTCTACCAACTATAGTGGAATTTTATTAAATGACTCTAAAGTGATTTTATCACTTTATTACTTTTTGGTGTGTGTGGTATAGCATGTATTTCATATGTGATGGACACATTTGCTCATGTGCTGCGTGGACATGTGCAGACCAGGGGGAGATGGCCGTGCTCTCTCGCTCTTCTTCTGCCTTATTTCGTCAAGACTGTCACTCACTGAAGCTGGAGCTCACTGTGTTTTGCTCATTTTTCAGCCAGCAGACCCAAGTGATCCTTTCTGTCCGCCCCACTCAACACTGGAGTAAAAAAAAACATGTGTTGCCATTCCTGCCTTTTTGTATGTGGATGATTGGACTCCGGTCCATCCTCTTGCTTGTAGAGCAAGCGTTCCTACCCCCTGAGCCCTCTCCCCAGCCTCCATTTTACCATAGAATATGGTCATAAATAGACACCTCAGTTTAAGCCATGATTGCAAATTATAACTAACTGGCCCAGTGTGGATGGTAATGGCCAAGCAATTTGACCAAGAAAAGACAAATTTAAAGGCTGTTCACTAGCCAAACATATTAGATATACAACAAGAGAAACAGAGATTTGTGAATTTAAGGGACCTTTTTTATTAAAGGCTACCTGATGTTTCATTTCGCAGAGCGACACTAACAGCAAACACATGACTAGCATTCAGAAACACTAGGAGTGTTTTAGTAGAATTTGTACCATTCCAAGGGTGTGGTTCTATTTAGGGGAATAAGAGTATATGCTCAAGTCTTTATCTGGGTCAAGCTAAAGACAAACAGAAATATGCAAGAGAGGCACTGGAATTCAGAAAACCCTTGAGAAAAAATAGTATTCAACAATGGGGAGAAGCTGATTCCTACCGAAATCAGGAGAGAGAGGGCTGCTCCCCTAGACCAGCAGGAGCACAGGGATAGCAGGCCAGAGAGTAGACACCAAGAAATCTTGGTTTGAGCTTAAAGGAGAGAATGGGGCAGTGCAGAATGAAAGTCTAGCCTGCAGTGGTTCTTGGGCACCAAAGTGGTTTTGGAACCGGTGGCATTGTGAACTGATATTTGATGGAGGATCTTGCTAAAGGAATTACATCACCAGATGGTTGTCATCTTCCCCCATTTCCACCACTTATGCACTGAATTATGGAAGGATGGAGTGAGTGTGCACTACCACATCTGGCATTTTTGACATGTGTGGTGGGCATAGGAACTCAGGTGTGCCTTTTTGCACTGTGAGCACTTTTTCTGTGGAGCCATCTCCCTGGCCCCTTCCCAGCCCTCTTAACTGTTCTTCTGAAGGTTTGTAGTCGACATAGGAAATGATTGTTAGCCCTGGCCAAAATGAATAGGTGAATAAACCCACAGGACAAAAGCCACTTCTGAGGCTTCCATCAGTATCAGCAGAATGATAGACAAGCCAGTTTGGATGTGAAGGTTTGCTACCTCAGTGGACATCCGTGTTCTCCAGTTAGCTTTTAGTCTCTTTTTCTGTCTAATCTTGCTCAGAACCAATGAGAACTCCAACAGAGAGTCTTTAATCAGCTCGCACAGGCTGTGAGCTTGTTTATCCTCCATGGGTGTGAGAAAAATGGAGCTAGTTAAATTTAGCTAAAACATTAAGTACCATTCAAATATTTTTTTCTCTTTTCTTACTATACAAATCCCACCGAAAATAAAATTTTCATGTCTTAATTGTGATACCGAAAGTGTCTTTTATTCTCAGCATGCTTGAGATAGCAAAGTAATTTTCGAGCTGAATGTGATTGTCTCAGACAGTCATGATTCAAATATTTAATCTAAAGGGAAAATTCCCAGAGTGCCTCTCTCATCACTTCTCTGCTCTGTGGAGAATAAAAGCCTCAACTTTATATGATCTGATATTATTTCCATTATTGGTATTACGCTGTAGGCAAATATCCTTCAAGAGGCGAAGCCTGTGTCCCTGGTGCTTAGCAAGTTAGGCATCACAAAGGCCGGCTCTGGCCTTTGCCGTGTGAGGCACTGTTACCTTGTAATCTGTGGAGAGTTTAATAACCATAATTTTGCTTTACACAGTGTAGCTTCTAACATTTAATAATAGATTCTTCACACTTCCAAAGTATCTTTTTTTCTTCCAAAGTCTTTTTTTTTAAATCCAAAAATCAAATTTCTTATAGTTTAGTTGCTTTAGCAGTGCTCTTGGGTTACCATGTGGGGGTGGGTGAGAATCTATAAATTGATTACCTAGGGAACTTGATCAAAGAAACTTACTGAGCAAGCTACTGGGGCCCTTTCAATTTTTTCTATTACTCATTCATAAGAAAATGTCATAGGTTAACTCTCTTTTCTAAAATTGCTGGTGTTTTAATATATCCTAAATAAATAAATGTTACATCTCAAGCCATCTTTCTCCAAATGTAGACTTCAGACTACCCACATATAATACTCCTGGTGAGATTAAAATGCATGTTGAGGGATAGTTCCTCACCCTGCTGAGCTATAATAAGTTCTAGGGACAAGGAACCAGCAACTCACCTTTTGAAAAAATGATGTTATTCTTATGCACAGTGAAGGGTGGGGTAGCTTGTTCTCTAGGCTGGGCAATTTCACTCCCAATTTTATCCTCACAGTAGAGGTCTCTTTACCTGTAGGTAAGAGGAGGCATGATTCATTTAAATCTATAGTTCGCAAACAGTGTGCAGAGGCTCTCGTGAGCACTGCAAGCATCTCACAGCTTATAAAGTTCCTGGGATAATGCTGTGATCCTTAGTTAACTGTACCTCAGAGAAAGTTCATTTCCAAACTCTCTCCATTTTGCATAGTCTTTATTACATACTTTGTGTGTATGGTATGGAATGGTATGTGTGGTGTGTGCTGTAGGCATGTGTGTGTTTGTGGAGATGTGTGAGGCAAGAGGAGAATGTCAGGTACCCTCTTGTTACTCGCGTCGTATTTTCTTGAGACATTTCTCTCACCCTGGAACTGCTGTCTTCCAGGGAGGCCCAACTATCTCCCCTCCTCCAGTCCCCCTCCCCCTTCAGACTGAGAATACAGGCATACATGGCTATGCTCAGCTGTTTATATGTGTTCTAGGTAGTCAAACCTGGTGGTCTTCAGCCTGAAAGACCCTCATGCTTCAGAAGTAACCACTGAGCCATCTCCCCAGACCATTACTACATTTTTTTATGATCATATCTTTGTGGAACTGTATCACAGCTCAGCAGGCATCAAAATCTTGTGTTATATAAAAATAAGTAGTGCATGTCAGTACTGACACCTGACACCTGATTCCGGTACTTCAAATGTTGGATAGCTATATTAATTGATAATATGTGATGCATTTCTATTACTATATTGTAAAATGTGACATATTTTATAATTTACATTTTTAAAAATGGTATTACTTATTTGCAAGGATAGAGATTATGAATGGGCACACCAGGGCCTCTTGCTGCTGCAAACAAACTCCAGATGCATGTTCCACTTTATGCACCTGGCTTTACGTGGGTACTGGGGAGTTGAACCCAGATAATTAGGCTTTGCAAGTGTTAAGTCAAATCTCAGCCCCACCCCCAAAATGGAGCCTACTCACAGAGCCTCAGACTTCCCTGAGGGAAAATATGGAACCAGAACTTCAGGAAGAATGTCATCTTTGAAACCAGACCCAAACAGGGGGTAGAAATAAAGCCTGCCTTACAAACCTCCCTGCTGTATCTCTATTTGGCCAGTATATCTCTGCTTAGCTGGAGGGGCATTCCTTCCCCCATCCTGAGAACTATGTGAACACCTGGGCCCCTAACCTGGGGCCTACAAGACAGGCCCCTAGACTCACACAGCCTTACCTCTCCTTTATAATCCCAAAATCTGCCCTTCCCAGTTGGCTTTCTCTGCCCTGTGGTCTCAAGTGGCCTTGGTCACTTTCAACCTTACAGCAAACAAGTGCCTCAACCACTGAGCAATCTCTCCAGCCCCTATTTTTTTATATTTTTGATATACTATTTTTAGTAGCTTCTAAATTATTAGAACAGATCTATCTATTACAGTGTTTGAACTAACTTCCAACTAAATAAGAAGTATTGGTAAGGCTTTGCAGCACTCTGAGAAACGGCTAAGACACCAAGTTGCCATTTGACCCAAGAATATTTGAGGACCTCTGGCTTAAGCCATAAATTTGGGAATAAAGGATGAAGCCAAGCCTTCTTCCCTGCAAGTGCTTTGTCCACCCCAGCCTCATAAACAGGTGTCCCTGAGGACGTGTGCTGAAGCCAGCATGGTTCAAACCCTTCTGGGGACAAGGCCATTATTATCAGCTTTTTATCAGTCATTCTGGACTGGGGTTCTATCCCAGCTCTGAGCTGGCCACTTGACTTCTGAGTTTAAGTTTTAGCTAACCCTTGTCTCAATAGTGACACAGATGGGGAAAGAAGATAGCTATGTCTGGTCTTCATCTCTCAAGCCCTGTGAACACTGTTTTTTGTCATTATTTTATTAATATCCTGGAAGTAGATTTTTCTATTATTCTTGTTCATAGATGTAAGCTGACCTAAAGGAGGGTGAAAGAAACAACAGAACTTAGTCTTTTCATCATTGACTGTATGACTGAGAAATAAGTTGCTTTAAAGTCATCAAAATAAAAAAGGAACATCTAGACCTCCTGCCTACCAGGAGATTTTTGGTGTAATAAAATGCCAACCTTCACGTTTGGGGCTTAGACCAATTGTTAACCTCTGGTGATACCTTGCTTCCTGGTAAGAGCCCCTTAAATCTCTACTCGAGGCAGGTGTCACCTTAGGATAAAGCGAGCAAACCTGAGTTAGAGACAGTCTCATGCGGGTCCTAGGAGATGCCCGGAGGAGGCCATGTGAGCCAGGCTACCCTTCTTCCCTCGGGCACGCAACTTCCAGAAAGCACCATGAACATACAGTGAGAGCTGCTCTGTAACACAGGAAAGTCCTCTCACTCCGGGAACCCAAAGAAAAACGCGAGACAGAAACCGGCAGTCTGTTGATAAGAACAGCAAAGTGACATTTCAAGGGACTGAGAAGACCCAGGAGACCATAGACCTGCATGTCATGAAACCAGAGAGTGCTTAGAATTCACACTTTTGCTTTTGCCCAGAAGAGACTCTTGGAGCTAGAGTAAAAGTCATGTCTCACTAAAGGTGGTGTGTTCACAACCTACAGTATTGAAATTCGTTTTTTTACATAAAGATTCTAGAAAAATCACCTGCATCTTGTTTTAGATTTATATCATATTTTTCCATTTATTTATTTAACTTTTTATGGACAAATCATGAATTGGTCCCATCATTTCCCTCTTCTCTGTCCCCATTCCACTGAGGGCCTCCTCAAGTGGGATTGGTGGTATTCACTGTGCCTCATGGGTTATGAGATTGTGGCAATCAGGTGTGTGTGTAGGGACCACCCCTCCCCTTCAAGCCCCTCCCCTTGGGGGGGAGGTGATTAGTTAGAGCAACAACCTAGGTGCTAAAACTGATTGGTCAAATATAAACCAATCAGCTGTCTCTCTGACTCACCTGGGGAGGACCTAAAACTAGCTTCCCTAGAGGAAGTAGGCCCCTCTTCCCCCACATGGCAATGGAGTAGGACTGCTGACCCAGGCCTCAGTGAGGTAAGGCCTGTACCCCTACCCCAGCTGATGGCTGGGGTAGGGGGGCAGGCTCCAGACCTTTTCTCTCATGAACCTCTCTTTCTCATAAAGGGAGCTTTCTGTTATCTTTTCTTGGGCTGTTTAACTAAATAGTATAAGCTCTGTGAACTCTCTGACACGTGTTTTCCCCACACTGGTGGCAGGAAAACTCTATAACTTCCCACATGATAACTGGGAAATTTCCCCATCTAACTCCCCTTTTCTTATCTACTAAATTAGAATAAATGTGTAATTAAAATTTAATTCTGTCCCTGTGTACAATTCTTTGGCAATAGAGGACAAGAACTCGGAGTAGGAGGAGGGGGAAGGGAGGATTCCAAAACTCTCTCTCTCTCTCCCCGAGTTGCTTACGAATATTAATTAGCAACCCGTATCAAGATGTGAGAGCAGCAGTCAGTGGGGGGGGGGGGGAGCAATGCCTCTGGATATTCCCTCCTGTTCTGTGGGGCTATTACAATCTTTCTACCCCCTCTTCTGCATGTTTCCCTGAGCCTTGGCTTTTGAGGGGAATGATACAGAGGATATTCCTTAAGGACAAAGAGAGAAAAGGCTGGCTGAAGATGACAGCTTGCTAAGGTATAGACCTGGTTGTACCAGCCAAATAAAAGTGATTCGTTATTATTTTTTCCTAGAGGGAATACCTGGGTGTTTAGCTGCTGTTCTTTATAGCCAGTTACTTGGAACCTCACTTGCTACATACAGATCAGATTTGTCTCTTTCAAAAGTAAATCTACTTCCCAATACAGAGCAATGGTAATTCACCTCCCAGTTTTGTACGTTACTTTTTGTATGTTACATTGCATGTATACTACTCATCAAAGAATGCTGCGCTCTTAACACTTTCCTCTCTGAGCCCCCAAACCTTTTGATTTTTATTTTTTACAGTAGTTCAATGCATTCACTTAAGGCCCTCCTACCTACCTCCATCTCCTGAGTCCTAGAATTGCAGATATCACCATCATACCTGATTTGAGCCCCAAAATCTTGATTATGGTAGTAACAAAAGGAACCACCAGCCCAAATTCCTCCAAGCAACAAACACTTGGGAGGGTTCTTTACCTCAAGATCTCTTTAAAGACAAGGGAGGGCAGCGGGGAATTGGGGATAACAACTCATTGTTTGCCCACTAAATGTTGTAACTCATTATGGACAATAAAAAAAAAAAGACAAGGAATGTTGATTGAGAATTGTGGCTAATATTTCTTGCATTTCTCTTGTTTGGGCATTGCTATGCATAGAATTTGATTTACGTTAACTGATTTAAATTCCAAAGCAACAGAAGCAGCAGAGGTTTCAAGACATGAAGTCTTATACAATTTACTTTTTCTGTAGAGTAGTCCTACAGTGTTAAATGAGCTATACCCACGATATAGTACTTTCCAATGTCTCCCTTGAAATGAGAGTAAAACCAAAGCTGGCATGTTGAGAATCGCAGCTGGTGACAGTAGAGAAGTAGTAGTGATGTGGGAGAAGTCCAGCGAGGGATTTGATGTCCATAAAGATGCAGGAGACCTCAAGCCCATAAAGCCCAACTTTGCGTCTTTGTCCAAGTTAACAAAGAGTTTAAAATGTAAACTCAGAGAAGGGTAAATTATGAACTGTGAGATGTATGTTAGGGAGAGTTAGTACTTACATGGAAGGCTAGCAGGGAAGCTCATTTTCTGTATAACTCAGTTAGTGTTTCTCTGGGAGGGGGCCCAGCACCTTACCTTGTAATGAGTCAGACAGGTTTGAGGGCCACTAGCAACTATGCAGCATTAATATGCAGCATGCATGCAGCCATGAAGAGAACATAAATGAATGCCCATGGCTATGTTCCAATAAAAATTTTTTTATGGGGCTGGAAAGATGGCTGAGTGGTTAAGGTGCTCACCTGCAAAGTCTAACGACCTGGGTTTGATTCTCCAGTGCCCATGTAAAGCCAGGTGCACAAAGTAATGCATGCATCTGGAGTTCATTTGCAGTGGCTGGAGGCCCTGGTACACCTGTTTAATCTGTCTCTCTCTCTTCTCTCTCTCTCTCTCTCTCTCTCTCTCTCTCTCTCTCTCTCTGAAAATAAATAAAAATATTTTAACAACAAATTATAAAAACAGCCAGTATGAGTTACATTTGGCCCAAGGGAACCAGTTTGGCCTAGAATATTGCAATTCTATGACTACTTATCCAAAATAACTGGCTTTGTATTTATTTTGTTAGCAGTGGAGGCAAGAAGTTACTTTAAAAATATATTTATTTAGTTATTTGCACACACACA